>CM064483.1:32766952-32926952 GCA_032716605.1 Paralithodes platypus | reverse complement strand
TCAACTTCATCCTCAATTCTACTCTTAACTGGTGTTCTCGCACTACCTCAGGATTATGTAAAACGGTGAAAGACAAACTAGCAAAATAGGCTAGCCTAAGTTTGGTCGGGAATTATGGAAAAACACAAGAATTGGAAGGCCATCAAATGGCGTCCCTCTGACTGAAATTATTACACACGAAGTTAATTTGACGTTAATTTGGAATAACAAAGTCTAAAATATCAGAATAACACTTAGCAAAGGTGCACAGACAAAGTTTTACTGAACACAATGATAATGGGGGAATTTGTATGGTTGTAGGCACTTGGCAGGTGAGGGGTGCCTGTCGACCAACCCGATGGTAGGCTCGAGTTCACGAATTTGTCAATCATAGTAATATCTCCTACATTACACACCTAGTACTTACTTAACTGAATAAGCAATACCTTATAACACTATAAACCTTAATTACGAACCTCTGAATGGAGGGAAAGGAAGCCTAAGTCCGGAGAAGAAGCGGGGAATGATGACAGAGACTGGGGGGTGGGTAGGTGTCTTTCTCGTAGGCCTGGGGTCACGACAGTGAGGGGCCGAGGATCCCGCCAAAAAAGGGGAGGGTGACCACAAAAGGTGGCGTCGCTTGGGTAGGAGTTGGCGGTCTTTTTACACAAGGGGGCATTACTCTAAATTCGAAAAGGAAGGATTTTTACATGGGATAACAAAAGGGGGTAAAAGGATAAATTAGGCTTGAAAGTATTTTAGATAGATTTGAGAATATTAGTTCTCCTGATCTAGGCTAAATCCCTCTTTACATAGACAAGGGTTACTTAACCCTTCTTAAATGATACATTTCCCTTAAATATAGGGAAGAGTGAATGAAGGGGAAAAAGTCTTACAGTTAAGTCAAACCTTACAACATATACCAAAAGGGAAAGTACAATTTCTTCCCGTTACACCCCCCCCGCCCCCCAGACATTTTTTGGGGGGTCAAATATATATGGGCCGATGCACGCAAACATTCCCTACATGATGATGTACTTTTTATCGAAATTGGCAATAGGTCCCAAAATCATCATAGGTGCGCACAGTCTTACCCTGTAGAAAACCCCCTGTGCGCCGCGGAGAGGTTAAGAGGGAGGCCTAAAAAACCCATTTAAACAGCCCCAGTAGCACTAAACAATTTTTTTTTTTTTTTTTTTCCCCTATACCTCATATCACTCCTCCACATCCCCTCCTTCCTCCCTTTCCCCTCCCCCTTCAATTATCACCTATTTTCCCTGTTATTCCCTAATTCGTTGGTATATTTTTGTGCTAACATTAGCAAACTGTGTGGAGGATGTGCTTACGTGCCTAGCGGGTGTGTTACATGACCGAGTGTGTGTATGAGTAGGCTCAGTGGGCTGGTCCATCTATATTCGCGATTTTGACCAGAAAAATTATATTTTCACTTGTTTTATTGTTGTTACAGGTTACTATCTTCATAGTGAAGGTAAAATAGGCTCATATGAATAAGTAATAACGATATTTATCGTAAATAGACGATTATAAGCCTGAATGGAGCCAATATGCTCGCCCATGGGGAGCTAGTTCAATACCCCTCCCTCGCCGTTTTTGGGTTAGGAAGTGTCTGGGAAGCGCCCGTATCACACAGCAACTCAAGCCTATGCTCCACACCAGCCCACCTCACAGTGCCGTGCCCCCTATGACCGCAAAAAGCATCTCGGGCGGGTGACGAGCCCTCCTGCTGCTTCTGCACCGACTGTGACTTCGCAACCGACTTTTTACCCCGGGCAAACGCGGAAGACCTCAAAGACACACCGATGTTGCTCACTAGTGACACCACTGCTGTAGGCTGTGTGCTCGGACATGAGCGCGCAATATGCCCCTTCTTATGACACTTGAAACACTCCACTTCGCTCTTGGACTTCCCCTGAGGTGGGGAAGGGCCCTGGCCTTTCTTTAACGGGAAGGGTTTCGACTTGGGATCAAAATTGGCACCAGTACTCTTAAATGTGTAATTAGTTGTGTCATTAATTCGGGGGGGGGGGGGGGGGTGGAGTGGTACGCCCCTTGTTACCTGCCTCAGCTCTCTGTGCAGACCCGCACCCACGAATCAATGACAACCTGAGGTCAGCCAGCTCAGCCGCCTCTTGCAGAGTTTTAGGTCGCTTCTCCTTACGATTAAGAGTCAAGTCACCGCCAGTGCATTTGAAGAATTGCTCTAACAACACTAATTGCTTCACCGCATCAAAAGTAGTTGCTTTCTCCGACCTCAACCAATGTTCAAATGCATCTGACAATTCTCTGGCATGCTCCTGGAAAGTACTCTCCTTTCGCTTAGCAGCTCTAAACTTCAGCCTATAGGTCTCTGGCTGTAACTCATACGCCCTCAGGACAGCCTCTTTCAACTCCTTATAGTCAACACAAGACTCTAGGGGTAAAGCATCGTACGCCTTGAGTTCTTTCCCCGTTAATCGCGAAGAAACAAGGGCTGCCCACTTCTCCTCGGGACACTGATGCTCCCGGCACTTTTTCTCAAAATGAAGGAAAAATTCTGTAACTCCTGACTCATCAAACACTGGCACTAACTTCAATAGCTGCGACAGAGACTGGTCACTGGCTCGACCCCCCTGGCCGAGACGGTTCCCTGTCACCCCTACCCAAGTTTTTTCTAGGTCAACATCGGCACAATATTTTGCAGACTCAGCCTGATATCTATACTTGAGCTCAGACTCTCGTTCTCGGCACTTGAGCTCAGCCTTTCGGCAATCCGACTGAGCCTTAATTTTAGCAAGCTCGAGCTGAAGTACCATCTCGGGAGACAAACCTTGAGGAGGGGGTGCTATCACCGGGGACCCACCCAGTGGGCCACCTGAAGGTAAACCAAGCTGCCAGCGTAAATTGGTATGCGGGAGTGTACCGTGCTCCGACAACCGAGAGGGCGGCACAGTAGGAATCGAGTGAGATGGAAGCTGGGGAGAACGTGCCCCAGCTCCGATTCCACTCGAAGCACCATGCCCCCCACCCAGCACACAGGTAATCAGCTCACTCCGCAACATACCACTCGTACAAGGATAGCCTAAGACCGTGGCTAAGCACTGCAACCCGTACCGGTCAACCCCTGTTAACCGGTCAGCTGACACAGGCACCTCCAAAAATTTCCGAGCATCCTCCTCACTTTTCACCCCCCGAAAACTGTCCAACAACTCCTCCTTCTCCACCTCTGGGCTCTCCCCATTCTCAGACCTGTACAGCGACATGATGGAGTTAACAAAAAAAATCCCCAAATCAAGACAAAAATAGCCAAACTCTCACGTAGCCTTATTCACCAAAAAAAATTCGAAGTCGTCTCAAGTGCAATACTACGTCACCAACAAATCTCCGTGTTCCATATATCCACAAAAACAATGTCCACTGCCAACACAGAGAAATAAATTCAACCCCAAATGGCAATAAGATTTCTCAAAAAAAAAAAAAAAATGCAAAATTTAGTTCACTATATCCTGGCAAGGTCGCCATTTGTTACGACCAGCACAACTGAATAAACAAGGGCACTTAGTATTGGGCTACAATATAGGCTAAGTATGCAACAACGGTACGCTAATTCCAAACCCTTGAACTATTAAGCCGGTGAACAAAACACATAAACCCTCTAGTTAATATACTAGATAACGGGGTATCAATTAACAAGGGATAAGTGTACTCTACTAAGGCTTTCCAGCAATGGCAAAGCCTGCAAACAACAAGAAGTAATTACGTTAATAAAATGCTCTCAAGTATTAACAAAGCTTAAATAAACTATGACAAGATTTAATAAAAGATTAGATGCTTACGTTATGTTTAATGTTAGTCTGAACTCAACATTAAAACCCTTCAATGCTATATGAAAGCATACTTGAAGTCTAGTCCTACAGCAAACAGACCTGGAAGCTTCTGCAAACGTCTGATGCTCTAAGATGCTCGTAGAATATAGAACTGTAATAATGCAAGAGGCAGGACATGAAACGTGTATCTTAAATACACCAAAAAGCAGGACATCTATAATGGAAAACACGAGAATGCAACAACTCTGTGACAGTAATAATAACAGCAACTCAAAAACAGTACTTCCTTAACCCGGGAACTGCGGGAAGACTCTTAAGAGTTCCCCCGGCGGACTGCGGGAAGACTCTTAAGAGTCAGAGAAAAAAAAAAAATCAACTTTAAACCGATTTTTTTTTTTTTTTTGCCACTGGGCCATGCAAAATATCACTCCTCTACCTCCCCTCCTTCCCCACTTTCCTCCCCTCCTTCAGTTATCACCTATTTTCCCTGTTATTCCCTTATTCTGAGGTATATTTTCGTGCTAACATTAGCGAGTTGCAAGCAGGGCCTTGTCATCACTGTTAGCAAGCGAGCGCAAGAGAGAGAGAGAGAGTATCGATCGACTGTGTCTCAGTGGCCTTGGGGGAAATTGGCGGGAAAGCAGGTTGCCTCACCCATACATTATATAACTCGCGGCCTATATCTCCGATTTTGACCATGCAAACGCTGTTTTCACTCGTTTTATTGTTGTTTCAGGTTAATACCTTTATAATCAACCCATAATAGGCGCGTTAGGATAAGTATTAATGCTATTTATGGTAAAATGAATATTTTAATGATGGAAACAGCTCAAATACGTCAGCACAGGGAGAGGTGTCTAATTACCCCCATGCGCACTTCTTAGGTTAAATAAAGTAACAGCCACCAACGGTTGTGCCCTGCGCAATAACCTAGGCTAAACAATATCGTGAATAATACTAAAGCACACGTGATAAAAGTTAATAAGGATGCATTGTCTTCTCTATTAATAAAATCTAGCTGCGGTATCAGGGTATGGGAAACTAGGTAGAGCCAAGCATGCTTCTAGCCTAGTGCCACCCTTAACCCGGGAGCTGCGGGTAGACTCTTAAGAGTTCCCCCGGCGCACTGCGGGTAGACTCTTAAGAGCAGAGACTTTGAACACGTACCAAAACCGCGCGTTTATAGCCAGGCGGCTGAAAATTGGTGTGGGTATTGTACTACATGTCAACTCTCGATACCACCCCGCCAAACGCTCGCCCCGCACTCGTGCAAGCACCACCGCGCCAGTAACCACGCACTAGTCATGGAGCCTACACGTCCCTCACGCTCGCTCCCTGATGACACAACCAGCCCTCCTTCTGGTGGTGTTAGCCGCCGTGGAAGGCAGAGGGTGGCTGCCAAAGACCCTAGCTACCAGTACGACACGCCCTACAGCTCAGAGGACGAATCACCAGCACCAAAAGCACGTAAAACACGTGCAAGCAGGGCAATGGCACAGAGGTCATTGGTCTTTCGGGACACTGCCACCACGACCCAGGCCACTGCAACAACCACTACCACCACCACTGCCACCACTGCCACCCCTGCCACCCCTGCCACCGGTACCAGCGACGCAGGAGGCCGCCCTAGGGCTGCATTACCTGCGGGGGCAGGAAAAAAAGGCACGGGCGTAGGAAGAGAACCCGTACGCCAGCCACAGTGCCCCTACCACCACCACCACCACCAGCCGCCCCTGGCCCAGCTGCCCCTGCCGCCCCTGCCGCCCCTGCGCCCTGCCGCCCCTGCTGCCCCTGCCGCCCCTGCCGCCCCTGCCCAAGGAACAGGGAAGGGGAAGGGGAAAGGGAGAGGGAAAGCGACTGGGAAAGCGACTGCTGGCCCTGGTGTCCCTGCCGGCCCTGCTGCCCTGCCGCCCTGCCGCCCCTGCTGCCCCTGCCGCCCCTGCCGCCCCTGCCAAGGAACAGAGAGAAGGGCGACAGGCACCACCATCATCTTGCCATCAAGGCCACGCACCACTGCTGCCCTGCCGCCGCCGCCCCTGCCGCCGCCGCCGCCCCTGCCGCCGCCCCTGCCACCACCTCTGCTGTCCCTGTCCATAAGACTCCCGCACGTGCCAAAGTGACCCGGAAAAATCTTACACCATCTAAGTATGCCGCCCTGCTGTTTGATGGTGATTCGCAGGACATTGGCAGCCCGGGTTTCGACGACGAAGCCCTAGCACGGGACCAAGGGTGGGGGGATTTTGGAGTGGACAGTGGGAGTGAGTCCGACGTCGGTGACGAAAACGAGGAAGGGCATCGTCTGTCGAGTGAAGAGGAGGGTAATGATGATGAAGTGCTGTATCGCGACCATGGAAGCGATATTTCAGACAGACGCAGACGACATTCCGATCCCTGGCATGCCTTCGTTCGATTGGTCTGACGGGGTCAATTTTGTACCTGACGTGCCCCAGTTCAATCCTGGGACGTCAGGAACAACTGACAACTGGCCCTGTGATGATCAAGCGAACGAAAGCGACTTCTTCCTCGCTTTTTTCGACATGGAGGTAATGACGTACATCGTTGCCCAAACAAACGCCTACTACAGGTGGGTGTTTGGCAGATTGGACGTCCTTTCTCCAAAAGCGAGAATACGAGGCTGGGTGGATACGACTGTGGCAGAATTTCTGACGTTCTTTGCCTTGTTGTTCCTCATGCCTCTGATCAAGAAGCATGTGTTGCAACACTACTGGAAGCACGACCCTCTCATCGCCACCCCAACTTTCAATAAGTTCATGACTCGTGACAGATTTTTGTTGCTGCTAAGATTTATGCACTTTGCAGACAACGAAAATCCTAACAGGATTGACAGGATATGGAAAGTTCGGGAGGTGTTCACCATGTTGTTGGAGAGGTATAGGAAATACTTTTACCCCTTCCTCAATTTGGTGATTGATGAGTCGCTCGTGCTCTTCAAAGGACGTCTTGTTTTCAAGCAGTATATCCCCTTGAAGAGGCATAGGTTCGGAATCAAGCTCTTCGTGTTGTGCGACTGTGAAACTGGAATAGTGCTTGACATGATCGTGTATACAGCGACTGACATTGACATACCGAAAGCCGCTGCCAATGACCCCATGGGCATGTCAGGTGCCATCGTCAGGAAAATGTTGGCACCTTACCTGGGCAAAGGCCACATCATCTACACTGACAACTGGTATACTTCTCCTGCTCTCTGCCAGTTTCTTTATGACAACCAAACGGGGTCATGTGGGACTGTCAGAAAGACAAGAAAGTTTATGCCAAAGTTCACAGGTGATGTCATTCCTCTCACAGATGCCTCCTCCAGTGACACACCTTCAGAAGACGACCTGGCCAAGGAACACCGCGAGAGGCATGTGCGAAGAAGGCGACGAAAGGGGCAGAAATACAAGCAGCTCGAGAAGTGTGGGAAACTGATAGCCCTGAAGTGGAAGGATAAGCGAGACGTCCACCTGCTTTCCACCGTCCACACAGGTGCCCAGGTGGATTCTGGCAAAATCCACTACCGAACCAGGAAGACAATCTACAAGCCCGACATGGTAGTGGACTACACCAAAAACATGCGCCTGGTGGACAAGTCTGACTGTCAGCTGTCAGGTGTTGAGTGTCTGAGGAAGACTGTGAAGTGGTATCACAAGCTCTTCCTCCACCTAGTTGACATAACGATGCTGAACGCCTACAACTTGTGGTTGGTGAAGAAGGATATGGCCCCAAACCAGAAGCTGAAATTCCGGGAGTTCGTGTACAACGTCTCCTACCAACTCCTGGAGAAGTATGCCACCACCACTCACAGACGTACGGCATGGCGTGGGGATCACGTTCCTGACCGCATCCAGCTGGGTGTCGAAAGACACTACACAACCAACACCGAGCTGATTGGCACTCGTCACAGGCAGGTGCAGTGCACCGTCTGCAGCTCCAGTGTGAGGAAACCCCATGTGACCAAAAGAGTCACCTCAATGTGCGCCGAGTGCAAAGTTGCACTCTGCCTGGGTGACTGCTTCAGGGACTACCACACCTTCAAGAACTACTGAGTGTCGGCCCCTGCCCTGCCCTGGACTCGCCTGCCCTCGCCTGGACTCGCCTCCTGCCCTGCCCTGCCCTGGACTCGCGCCCTACCTTACCTGACCTGACCTAATTGATCACGCTACCTCATAATGTAACATATATATTATATAATGTATAAGTTCCAAAGATGTCCCTGTGATATAGCTTTTACATTATATATTGTATGTTTCATTATTTAGTTTATAAGTTTCAAAGATTTACATGTAATATGCCTTATTTTTTAGTATATCAATATATATGTTTGTTATTAGCCTAAGTAATGTGTATATAATTATTTTCTTACCTCAAATGAATTGTACAAAAATAAATATGTTTCAATAAATCATGTCAAACCTACTATGATAATAAAATAAAACAATAAAAAAAGAAAAAAAGAAAACAAGGTCATGTCATTGTATTCTTACAATATGATATATTCTATGAATATTTCATATTGTTTGAATACAATGGCATGATCTTGTAAAAAAAAATTTATAAAAATTTTTCTAGACAATATAAAACCTTCCCCATAACCCCCTCCTGGATTCGATCCCACTACCCTACGACACTTTGAGTTTTCCAGTCCGCGACCTTACCAACCATGCCACAGGAGCTCATACCAAATATCACTCAAAACTTCGTGTGTACAATCGAAATGACAATATACAAAAAAAAATGAATTATCCCACCAATTTACGTTTGTAAATTGATGGGATTATCAATTATATCATGCCAAGGTTTATAATAGTTTGTCTCTGTCAAGAATTAGTAATTATATAACTTTATTCTGTCAAAAATTGCCCAAACACTCAGCAAAATTGCCCCTCTCAGTGTGACTCCACTCATTTTCACACGGTCAGGCGGTCACGAGGTGACCCTTGCCGCTCCTTGATTCTCCAGCTACAGCAGCTCTGTCTGGGAACAAAATTGGTATAAATACAATAAGGATAAAATACTCTTCACAAATACATTTGTATTGTATAATATTGTAAATAAAAATGAATAATAACTGTGTGGGTGTCGAAAATTGCTCAACCAGCTTTCTTATGTCTCGCCTACGCGCGTATATTGGATTATACATAGTCATGACTGTCATACAAATAATTGCAGTAGGTCTCGAATATACATTTAGATTGCATATTACTTCGAAATAAATAAGTAAACGTTTCTCTGGTGGCAATCTACCCTTTCGCAGGTGTAAGGAGACACCAGTCTATATTTAGCCCTCTATCACAACAGGCAATCTGCCTGTGTTGACTCAGCACCGTCGCTGGTGGTCTATAAATATAGTACTTTATTTACAGTCAATGGCCTACATGTTTCTGTGGTACTTCACATGTGTCTAAAATGCAATGTCTGCTTGCATAAAAATGCAATTCTGAAGTCCATTTATATGTACGACATACGCATGTCTCAGTTTCTCTCTCTCTCTCTCTCTCTCTCTCTCTCCATTCCTGACTCATGTTATTGTAGACCTGTTGATGGCAACGAACACCAGCCATCTGGTAGACATAAGGGTCAAAATACCAAACATCAATACGCCTGGGGCGCCTCCACAATTATCACTAAGCTGGTTATCTATCTAGAGATCTGCCTGACTTCCATCTCTCCACGACTCACTCACTCACTGCACCCCTGCATGCCTCCCTCCCACCCACCCACCCACCCCCAACCCCCCCTTTCAGGCTTCCGTCTGCTAGAAACACATTCACAATTTGCGTAAATATCGCATCGTTATATGGACGCCTACATATGTACACGTCTTTATTATAGCATGAGAGTGCTCTAAATACAAGATTGACGTGATATTTATGGCGTAACACACCCGTTCCCCCTTTCATTCCCACCACAACTCACTCACACCTTGGTTCACGCATAGAAACTCATTGATAATGTGCGTAAATATCGCATGAATTGGTTTATATGCGGTATATATTTTGATATATGGCACGTATACATACGTACAAGTCTGTATTATAGCGTGACAGTGCTCTACGTACAAGATATACGTGATATGTATGGCGTAAACCACACTCTCAGCTCATAAATTGCCGCCAAACCTCCAACACATCTTCATTCCCGCCTAAATATTCTCTTATAATTCCCTTATATATTGCAATTTTTGGTCACTATGAGGCATATTCATTGTTATATGGGTGCCCTACACATGTATACATACTCTAAATAGCCTAAAAGGGCTCGAAAAAGGAGATATACGTGATAATACGCGGTAACCCACCCCCTCCTCCCTCTCCTTCTATCCCCTGCGCGCGTAAATATTCGGCAGGGAAATCTCGCCGCTCGATGACAATCTAGCCGCGCGGTGCCATTCGCTCCACATTTTTCAACTACGGACCGTTCCCCTACCCCCCCCAGACATTTTTTGGGGGGTCAAATATATATGGGCCGATGCACGCAAACATTCCCTACACGATGATGTACTTTTTATCGAAATTGGCAATAGGTCCCAAAATCATCATAGGTGCGCACAGTCTTACCCTGTAGAAAACCCCCTGTGCGCCGCGGAGAGGTTAAGGATATCTCCCTATCTTACGTTAATGACCGGGAGGCTCTCTTGGTAAGTCCAGGTCTCTCGTACCTGGTCTTGCCCTGACGCTCCCCAAGAAGTCAAGCAAAGAGCTAGCAATATACTGGCAGGAGTAGGCAAAAGCCCTCTGCCCGCACAATTCTACACTCGCAAAGGAAATATCCAAAAGGGCTGGCCACCAGGCTACGCAGCACCGTCGAAGTCGTATAGGCTGTAGCGAGCCGTATACACAACACTGAAAACGACAACAGATACCCACCATAGTCTGGAGAACAAGCAATATTGAAAAGCACCCTACAGTATGAAATCTATGACTAAACCTTGCTAAGCTAGTACATAATAATATCTGAGAGCAGGAGATTGTAATACGACTGGCGGACCGTGAATGTCGCTTGCGAGGGGCCAGAAGGAAGGGGTAATTGACTGCAAAGCATAGAAGTATGGAAAAGAAGAAGTTCAGAGAGAGAAACAGTAGTATAGGTGGTTATTGGGGAACAGAATGCAAAAGGATGTAGACGCAACCTCACGGCGCCGTGCTCTGCGGGAGTCAGGAGGGTAGGAGCCCGTCCACTGGGCTAGGAGGGCGGCGACCAACCACAGGCCACTACGTCACAGGGACACAAAGCCCACGTGACCCTGTTCAGCCACTCACCGACAAGCGGGCCGGCCGGGAAGGGAACGCGCACCCACGCACTACACCTCGCTCTCCCTTATCTCTCTCATTGCAACTAACACACTGCATATCTTATAACACTATCAATGATATAAAATACTTCTTGGTGTCACAGACAAGAATAAAGGCAAACACTAAACTGTCTGTGACAACTTAAACACTATGAAAGAAAGAGAGTCGCTCTACGACTATCATAGCCCCTTTCACTGCCCTGGCGAGCGCTAGCGAGTACGAGAGCATTCTGAACAGCTGGCTAGCGTAACACCCCGCCCAAGATGTGGGACGTTTTAACCTCAGGTAAACGCCACATCTGACCAGACAGAATGCTAACAAACCCCGCATCACCCGGCTACTCCCCAAGTTGTGAAAAACAAGGCACAATCACAAACTTAAAACACATTATTATTAAAAAATCAAAAAAATACACAACACTTCCCCAAAATAATAGTATCACTTCAACAATGTTACGCTCAACGAGCAAGCTTCCCAAAGCCTAGCCTACTAAGTACAAAACTCGGAATGTCTTAGATTCTTGCTGTAACATACTGCACACTTTATTCTATAAAAAGAAAGAGTTTTTATGTAATTTTTTTTGGTACTTATTTTAATAGTGTTTTTGGCGGCTTTGCAGCTACAGGGGCAAGCCTAATTTTCCTCCAAACTCAAACCAACACTGACTGACCGGCGAGGGTTCTCCTTAAAACATACCCTCCCATGACAAACAATCAGCCAGAACATTATCAGTGCCCTTAACATGCCACACATCCAAACTATGTTCCGGCAGCAAAACAACACCTGACACTGATAAACTGCCCAGTCCATCACAAGACTGGCACTTCTCTTCGCTCTTGCTGGCAACAGGACCTGCCGATAACCTTTCTCTATTTCCACCTTAGTGATAAACGAGGCAGCCCCGATGCGGTCTATGGGGTCGTCAACTCTGGGTAATGTATAGGCGTCTGTCAGTGATGATGCACCAACACTCTTGCAATCAACACAAACACGGATCTTGCCACTCAACTCAGGTTGCAAAGTCACTGGCAACGACCACTCACGATATCCCTTATCCCTCAGACCCTTCTCCAACATGTAGTCCAGCTCTGCTTTTACGACAGGCTGTCGAGCAAGATTTATACGGTAGGGAGCCAATTTGAGCTTTGCACTGTCTCCAGCCTCTATGTCGGGTGCCACCCCGGACATCAGGCCTGGAGAATCAACAAACATGCGGACGTACTGCCACAGCCTAGTAAACAACTTCTCTTGGCGCTTAGGAACAAGAGGTTGCAACTTATCTCGAAGAACAACATGCTCATTGCCCTCCCACAACCCAGCCGGGACCGCAGTTTCTAAACTATAGTCTCCCTCCTTCTCCACCTCTGTCCCTAAAACAGCCAGGTCATGAGAGGGACAATCTGTACCACCTGTGCAGTCACTCCTACCGTTCATAAGTGCTAAGGCTTCCCTGCCGATGCCATACATATGTGCACCCCCGCATTCCTTGCGGCTACACCTGCCTGCGCAGCATCACCACCTTCAGCGCCACGGCCAGATACAGTCGGTCTATGGTAGGGCTGTTGCATTTTAATAGGACAGCATTGGGAGGCTATGCGACGGTCGGGCGTATCTATTACATAGTTAACCTCACCAATCTGCTTAATGTCCTGATACTGACCACCACCCTTAGCAGCCAGGGGTCGACCCTGAACTGACAACCATGCCAAAGCCTCGTCGCCCACCTTGAACAACCTAGACAACGAGGCCAACGTTTTACTCACACCCAAGTGACCTGCCAGCGGAACATCGTGCGCCAACCGCAACAGGCTATCATGGCACTTTTCAGGTACCACCAACTGGTCGACCACTCTTACCCCACCATCCCAACTACGTCTGGGATCCAAAAAACGCCGATACAGAATTCCACCAACATGAAAGAAGTCTCCCGGCTTTGCATCCCCGTCCTCATCGAGTTCTATAGCCCCGTTCACACAACTCTCAAGCCCAGGATCTTCTAATTGCAACCGACACATATCAGAGGGTGCCAACCTGTCCAAATGCTCCTGGAGCAACCTGTGGCCACCCCCGATACTGGGCTGCTCAAGCCTCGCTTGCTTAGTCTGGGAATGCATCTGTCGCGGAGTGCTGTGATGCCCTACCATGTCACTAGGTGGGACAGGTTCTGGGGCCACTCCGGACCTTAAAAGTGGTGCAAGTACTGAGTCACCAAGGAGTGCCGCTGGGTCAAAACTCTCAAACCGACCACCAGCCTTGTCCTTCTCCTCCTGACCCTTCCTCCGCTGGTCTGAAACCTTAGGACTAGGCTGTGACACCTGAGAGGATTGAGATCTGGTGACAACACACGCCATCTGCTGCAATTGACACCTCTCTACCCACTCCTGCCCCTCCCTACTCGTGTCGGCCGCCCTCTCGGCAAAGACTAAGGGTGGAACCTCGGAAGTAGGCACCGCAAAGTCGTTGCCGAGAAGGAGGTCGACCCCCTCAACTGGCAGTTTCTCCACAATACCCACATCCAACTCCCGTGCCACACCGTCCACCTCAAGCTCCACTCTGACCAGCGGGTAAGACCGCGTAGCATTGATGCCTTGAACCACCACAACCCGAGGCACGTTAGTAGGCTTGCCAGTGAAGTTCTTAACCCGTAAACGGCTGCAAAGCTCTTAACCCGGCAAGCGCGATAGGCCTCACGGAAGGCTTCCTATAGGGAACGCGATAGGCCTCACGGAAGCAGGATTTTTAAAGGCGTACCAAAACGGCGCCAAGCTGTCTAGGGAGTCACAAATTGCGCCACGTTTAGTGCGACATGGTACCTCTCGATGGCACCCACAACCACCCGCCGCACGCACCCCACACAGTCTACACACGCAGTACGCTCTCAGTCACTATGGAGCCTACACGCTCCCCTGACTCGCCCAACCCTGTTGCTGGCGGTGTTAGTGCTCGTGGCAGGACACGAACACGTGCCAGGGACCCCTCCTACGTATATACTTCTGAGGAGGATGAGCCAGTGCAGCCAAGAAGACCTACACGTGCTGGGAGAGGCACGACACGTGGTGGGAGAGGCACGACACGTGCAACAAGCACGACGAGTGCGAAGAGGTCATTGTCCTCAGCATTTGCTCTGACAACTGCTACCACAACAACTACTGCCTCTACTGTTGTGGCAACGACGCCCACCACCATAGGAAGTACAAGTGGCCGTCCTGGGGATGCAGGAGCATCGGGGGTAGTTGGCAAGAAGGGTAAGGGTAAAGGACACCCTTATCAGTTCAAGAGGAGTAAGGTGACACCTCCCGCCTCTACCACCCCCGCGTTGCCACCACCACCACCACCCACTACGGCCGCCCCTGCCTCACTACCCACCAAGGCCGCCCCTGCACCACTGCCCACCACGGCCGCCCCTGCACCACCGCCCACGCACGCCCCTGCTCCACCACCCATGCCCACCCATGCCCCTGCTGCTGTTGGAGGGCCTCGTAGAGTTTTGGCAGCCGGTCTAACGCCATCCCAGTTTGACGCCCTCCTCTTCCCTCCTGACGCCTCTGACGACGACGCTGCAGAAGGGGAAGCCTTCGATCCCAGGAACTATGGCTGGGGTGGTGATAGTGGGAGCGAGTCTGAGGAGGATCAAGACCAATATGAGGGAGGTGCAGAGGATTCGGAAGACGACGATGTACTTCTGCACCGTGACCATGACCAAGACCTGTCTGACGACGAAGGCGCAGACGACGTGGCTGACGGAGGGGCTGATCCTGATCCCCCACGGGCGTATAATTTTGCTTGGTCTGAAGGGTCCCATTTCCAACCAGATTTGCACCAGTTCAATGCCATTCTGGCTGGTTCAACAGCAGACTGGCCCTGCAATGACCAGTCCACGGAATCTGATTTCTTCTGTGCATTTTTTGACCAGGAGGTATTATCTCATCTCGTTTCCCAAACCAATGGCTATTTTACCTGGGTGAGGGAAAGAATTGATATGATATCTCCTAGAGCAAGAATTCGTGCATGGGTTGATACGACTGTCCCTGAGCTCCTTGTGTTCTTTGCGTTGTTGCTAATCATGCCTCTCTGCAGGAAGCATGTAATGGAGCATTATTGGAAGCACGACCCAATCATCAACACCCCAATTTTCCGGAAATATATGGCTCGTGATAGATTTTTCTTGCTTCTGCGATTTTTGCACCTCGCAGACAATAATAATCCAAACCGAGCTGATAGAATATGGAAAGTTCGGGATGTGTTGACCATGTTGTTGCAAAGGTACAGGAAATTCTTCTACCCCTTTGCCAACCTGGTGATTGATGAGTCGCTCGTGCTTTTCAAAGGACGCCTGGTGTTCAAGCAGTACATCCCCTTGAAGAGACACAGGTTCGGGATCAAGATCTTTGTGTTGTGCGATTGTGAAAGTGGAATAGTGCTCGACATGATCGTATACACCGGCACTGATGTAGACATTCCAAAAGTCGGTGGCAACGACCCATTGGGCATGTCAGGGCACATTGTGAAAAAGATGCTGGAGCCCTACCTGAACAAGGGGCACACGTTGTACACCGACAATTGGTATACAAGTCCTGCACTCTGCCAGTTCCTCCATGACCACAAAATGGGGGCATGTGGGACTGTCAGAACTAACAGGAAGTTATGCCTAAGTTCCAAGGCAATCGCATAGAACTGGACAACCCCTCCCACAGTGACACCGCTTCTGATGACGACTTGGCAGAGGAACAAAGGCGCCGCAGACAGGACAGACCAAGAAGAAAGAAGAAAGAGCACTACAAGCAGCTGGAGAAGTCTGGGAAAGTTCTGGCGGTAAAGTGGCTCGATAAGCGACCAGTCCACCTGCTTTCGACTGTCCATACAGGTGCCCAAGTGGACTCTGGTAAATTCCACTACCGTACCAAGAAGTCTATCCAGAAACCTGATATGGTGGTGGATTATACCAAGTACATGCGCCTTGTGGACAAGTCTGATTGCCAGCTTGCAGGCGTTGAGTGCCTACGAAAAACAGTGAAGTGGTATCACAAGCTTTTCCTTCACTTTGTTGACATCACGATGCTCAATGCTTACAACATGTGGCTGGTAAAAAAAGACATGGCCCCGAACAAAAAACTCAAGTTCAGGGAGTTCATATACAACGTCGCCTACCAACTCCTAGAAAAACACCAACCAGTCTCCGGTCACAGGGGTCGCCGTGCAGTCAACCTCCCAGACAGAGTCATTGATGGATATGACAAACACTACCCTATCCACACCGAGCTATCTGGCACTCACTCAAGTACTACTAGGAGTGGTACCTGTGTCGCCCTGCCTCAGCCAAACTCCTGCCCCGCCCACCTACCTCACTACCTACCTGCCTGTACCTGACCAACGTGATCTCAAAACACCTGCCTGCCTACCTACTTGCCCGTACCTGACCAACGTGATAATATTATCATAACATGTACAAATTATAGTTGTAGGATAAGTTCATATGTTTTGGTATATACTGTATATATATATATATATATATATATATATATATATATATATATATATATATATATATATATATATATACACAGAATATTATTGTATACAGTATACTGTATATATAAGCAATATTTTCATTTATTATTTCAGTTTAATTCATTAGCCAGGCAATATTTTGTTTTATTTATATATATACCTATGTAATATTATACTTATGTACTAACCTTTTGTAACAACCTTTTGTAATAATAAAAAAAATAAATAAAAAAAAATAAACACAAAAAAACATACTTACGCTCTGCTATTCATCAAAGTTTTCGACTTTATGAATAGCAGGGCATAAGTATGTAAAATTTTTTTTTTTTTCAAGTGATATAAACACTCCAAAAACATCCCCATAACCTCTCTGGTTTCGAACCCACGTCTCTAGGCCTACGTCTCTAGGCCTACATCTCACTCAGTCCATCACTCTAACCACTAGACCATGACTGTTCACACTATACTGACAGCGATTAGTGCGTACGTATTTTCGGGCAGACGAATGCTTGACAAAAAAATATATATATATACCCTCGATACACTTGTGTATATCGAAGTATTTAGTATGTATAATACTTTTACATAACCTAACATATTCTATCATTACGAACAAACAGTAAAGAAATTTACAAGTAAATAAATAACCTTTCATCCATGAGTTGCAAGCAAATAGTGCGTAAAAATTGTGTAATGAGATATCGGGTTACTCTAACATACTGCGCCATCCAAGAAGCCTTATCGTTGTTTACAATATAGCAACGACAACACAAAGTGTCTATAAGGTCTAAATTTGTGCATACACCCACGCTAATCTCATCTACCTACTGTAATCTGACCCCTTTTCTCTCCCGCGCCACCCACCTTTCTCAATACACCACTCTTATTTCGCCTATTATTCGTCCGTATGCCTCTCTGCGCTTCATTTATCAGTGTATATTATTCACATGGGCTGCCTTACTCATGAATATGAACAGGTGAAACCATAAAGGTGCTTTTTAGGCGAGATATAGAGCGTTGCTTCTCATCAATCGCACGTTCTTGCCTCCACCCTCTCTCTCTCTCCTCCCGCCTGACTCACTCACACACTCTCGCTCGCTCGGGGATGTCGTGCCTATCAGCCCATTTTTTTCAACTTGCAGCCACCGTAACTCCACACCCACATTTTTTTAGGGTGGATATATATACAGTATATTGGCGGATGTGGCTGCTTATTTCCAAGACATTGAGGTACTTTTTTTTAAATTCTGTGAGATCGAATTTTTTGGCAGAAATGCACAAATAACTACCCTAGCTCCTAGGGCTATTTAGCGCTTAACAGGTTAAGAGGTTTTACTGGGCGACGGCGGCAAAGCTCTTAAGAGGGAGGCCTAAAAAAACATTTAAACAGCCCCAGTAGCACTAAAAAAAATTTTTTTTTTTTTTCCCCTATACCTCATATCACTCCTCCACATCCCCTCCTTCCTCCCTTTCCCCTCCCCCTTCAATTATCACCTATTTTCCCTGTTATTACCTAATTCGTTGGTATATTTTTGTGCTAACATTAGCAAACTGTGTGGAGGATGTGCTTACGTGCCTAGCGGGTGTGTTACATGATCGAGTGTGTGTATGAGTAGGCTCAGTGTGGCTTGAGGCCTCGTGGAGGGAGGGGTTGCCTCAATTTTCTCCATAATTCATGAATGGGCTGGTCCATCTATATTCACGATTTTGACCAGAAAAATTATATTTTCACTTGTTTTATTGTTGTTACAGGTTACTATCTTCATAGTGAAGGTAAAATAGGCTCATATGAATAAGTAATAACGATATTTATCATAAATAGACGATTATAGGCCTGAATGGAGCCAATATGCTCGCCCATGGGGAGCTAGTTCAATACCCCCCCTCGCCGTTTTCGGGTTAAGAAGTGTCTGGGAAGCGCCCGTATCACGCAGCAACTCAAGCCTATGCTCCACACCAGCCCACCTCACAGTGCCGTGCCCTTATGACCGCAAAAAGCATCTCGGACGGGTGACGAGCCCTCCTGCTGCTTCTGCACCGACTGTGACTTCGCAACCGACTTTTTACCCCGGGCAAACGCGGAAGACCTCAAAGACACACCGATGTTGCTCACTAGTGACACCACTGCTGTAGGCTGTGTGCTCGGACATGAGCGGGCAATATGCCCCTTCTTATGACACTTGAAACACTCCACTTCACTCTTGGACTTCCCCTGAGGTGGGAAAGGGCCCTGGCCTTTCTTTAACCTGACAAGCGCGATATAGACCTAGGGGCTAGGGTAGTTATTTATTCATTTCTAGCCTTGGATTCTGACAGAATTCGTTATATTTACAATATAGAGCATTATTTGTTTTCGGTATGCTTTTATTTTACATATATGATGTATACAGGGTGTTTTAAAACAACACTGCCAGAGTATGACGACCACATTGATAAAAATATATAATACACATATTTCTATTCTATTTTTACCAAAAATATATTGTAACGGAGATAAATGGATATTTAGAAATGTAGCAAAACAGGGTTCTGAGCTCAGCACAAAACATATGATTCATAATATGAATGATTACCAAGTAAAAAAGGTAAAGAGGAGATATCTAATGACCTAATCACATATGAATAATTACAAAATCAAAGTAACATAAAATTGGTAATGATATTTTGCAATTAGAAGAAAACTGTTAAGTATTATAATCCAAGTAGCGTAAAAAGATATGCACCATTTGTAACGATGACCAAGAGGTAAAATAATGAATCTCAAGTCTGGGTCAGGTATCCGAACAGTCGAACACTGCTATAGGTAATTTAATCGTTCGTGAAACTGTTTGAATGGGAAAAAATTGTTCCTGCGCAATTTACTGTTTCAATACAAATACCTCATTACGTTACTATTATCACAGAGTACTAACGAAATATGTCTATCAGTTTTATGGTTGAAGTTTGACGATTTTACGTAGCTGTAGACATACAAATATACGGTGTTCACTAATGAATATTTAAAATCATCTAATGGTACCCAAAACAAACAATTTACGTCACTTGGACTTAACGAGTATAAAATAACAAAGGCAGAGACACACCTAAATAACGACAATCCATATTTATGTGATATCATAAGGTAAATAAAATCACTATGACAGAAGAAGATAGCACCATGGCCGAGCAGATGATTAAACACATGAGAAGATTCGTTATGACTCCAAAGCTTCGAAGAAAAACTCGAACTGGGATGGGAGGCAAGAGGTAGGCTATTTGGGGGGGAGGGGGGACACTAGCCCGTGTTCGGATTATAGCTCATACCTGGGTGTCACTAATTATTTTACTCTATGCGGTTTAAATAATTAATGGTATATTATTTTGCATTTTGTCCTTTGATAATCTTCTTCGTTATTGTATTTACTAATTAGAAGATGAGGTCTGGCAGTGTTGTTTTAAAACACCCTGTATATGAACCTTCAAGAGTGCTAAAATAAGTTGGAAAAGCATTTGGGTGGTGAAAAACGAAGATATTGACCACCCGGTCATAATCTCAGGCGAGAGAGAGCCACAGGCAACCCTCCCCTCTCCCTGTCTGTGAGTCAACTGAGGTGAGCGGGGCGGTGTGGGCTGGTGTCTGGGTGTTACATAACGATCTTTTATGCAACCCACTTGTGCTACATTGTCGCGGGAGAGAAAAATAACCGATAAATGATGAAAATAAGAGGAAAAATAGGTGATCATTGAGGAGGGGGGGGGAGGAGGAATAAGTTGGGGAAGGAGGGGAGGGGGAGGGGTGAGAAACACATGGATGAGTACTAGAGGGGAATTATCTCACCTAGAGACAAATTCCTTTGTTTTGATAGGCCCTTTTTTTTGGGAAGGCTTTTTTTATGGTCTTGCTTCTGTGAGGCCTATCGCGTTCCCTATAGGAAGCCTTCCATGAGGCCCATCGCGCTTAAGGGGTTAACCTAACAAATGCGCATGGGGGTAATTGGAAACGTCCCCCTGTGCTGACGTATTTGAGGTGTTTCCATCACTAAAATATTCATTGTACCATTAATAGCATTAATACTTATCCATATGCGCCTATTATGGGTTGATTATAAAGGTATTAACCTGAAACAACAATAAAACGAGTGAAAACAGCGTTTGGATGGTAAAAATCGGAGATATAGCCCGCGAGTTGTATAATGTATGGGTGAGGCAAGCTGCTTTCCCGCCAATTTCCCCCAAGGCCACTGAGACACAGTCGATCGATACTCTCTCTCTCTCTCTTGCATTCGCTTGCTATCAGTGATGACCACACCCTCCAACCGGATTTCTAATGTTAGCACGAAAATATACCTCAGAATAAGGGAATAACAGGGAAAATAGGTGATAACTGAAGGAGAGGAGGAAAGTGGGGAAGGAGGGGAGGTAGACGACTGAGATTTTGCATGGCCCAGGGGCCAATTTTTTTTTTTTTTTTTTTTTTCGATGTCAAAAGTTTATTTTTGTTTTCACTCACTCTTAAGAGTCTCCCCGCAGTCCGCCGGGGGAACTCTTAAGAGTCTCCCCGCAGTTCCCGGGTTAATGGGAAAGGTTTCGACTTGGGATCAAAATTGGCACCAGTACTCTTAAATGTGTAATTAGTTGTGTCATTAATTCGGGGGGGTGGAGTGGTATGCCCCTTGTTACCTGCCTCAGCTCTCTGTGCAGACCCGCACCCACGAATCAATGACAACCTGAGGTCAGCCAGCTCAGCCGCCTCTTGCAGAGTTTTAGGTCGCTTCTCCTTAAGATTAAGAGTCAAGTCACCGCCAGTGCATTTGAAGAATTGCTCTAACAACACTAATTGCTTCACCGCATCAAAAGTAGTTGCTTTCTCCGACCTCAACCAATGTTCAAATGCATCTGACAATTCTCTGGCATGCTCCTGGAAAGTACTCTCCTTTCGCTTAGGAGCAGCTCTAAACTTCAGCCTATAGGTCTCTGGCTGTAACTCATACGCCCTCAGGACAGCCTCTTTCAACTCCTCATAGTCAACACAAGACTCTAGGGGTAAAGCATCGTACGCCTTGAGTGCTTTCCCCGTTAATCGCGAAGAAACAAGGGCTGCCCACTTCTCCTCGGGCCACTGATGCTCCCGGCACTTTTTCTCAAAACGAAGGAAAAATTCTGTAACTCCTGACTCATCAAACACTGGCACTAACTTCAATAGCTGCGACAGAGACTGGTCACTGGCTCGACCCCCTTGGCCGAGACGGTTCCCTGTCACCCCTACCCGAGTTTTTTCTAGGTCAACATCGGCACAATACTTTGCAGACTCAGCCTGATATATATACTTGAGCTCAGACTCTGTTCTCGGCACTTGAGCTCAGCCTCTCGGCAATCCGACTGAGCCTTAATTTTTTAGCAAGCTCGAGCTGAAGTACCATCTCGGGGGACAAACCTTGAGGAGGGGGTGCTATCACCGGGGAGCCACCCAGTGGGCCACCTGAAGGGAAACCAAGCTGCCAGCGCAAATTGGTATGTGGGAGTGTACCGTGCTCCGACAACCGAGAGGGCGGCACAGTAGGAGTCGAGTGAGATGGAAGCTGGGGAGAACGTGCCCCAGCTTCGATTCCACTCGAAGCACCATGCCCCCCACCCAGCACACAGGTAATCAGCTCACTCCGCAACATACCACTCGTACAAGGATAGCCTAAGACCGTGGCTAAGCACTGCAACCCGTACCGGTCAACCCCTGTTAACCCGGGAGCTGCGGGGAGACTCTTAAGAGTTCCCCCGGCGCACTGCGGGGAGACTCTTAAGAGTCAGAGAAAAAAAAAATCAACTTTTGACATCGAAAAAAAATTATTTTGTTATTTTTTTTTTTTTTTTTTTGTAATTTTTTTTTTGGCCCCTGGGCCATGCAAAATCTCAGTCCTCTACCTCCCCTCCTTCCCCACTTTCCTCCTCTCCTTCAGTTATCACCTATTTTCCCTGTTATTCCCTTATTCTGAGGTATATTTTCGTGCTAACATTAGAAATCCGATTGGAGGGTGTGGTCATCACTGATAGCAAGCGAGTGCAAGAGAGAGAGAGAGAGTATCGATCGACTGTGTCTCAGTGGCCTTGGGGGAAATTGGCGGGAAAGCAGATTGCCTCACCCATACATTATACAACTCGCGGGCTATATCTCCGATTTTTACCATCCAAACGCTGTTTTCACTCGTTTTATTGTTGTTTCAGGTTAATACCTTTATAATCAACCCATAATAGGCGCATATGGATAAGTATTAATGCTATTAATGGTACAATGAATATTTTAGTGATGGAAACACCTCAAATACGTCAGCACAGGGGGACGTTTCCAATTACCCCCATGCTCACTTCAGAGGTTAACCGGTCAGCTGACACAGGCACCTCCAAATATTTTCGAGCATCCTCCTCACTGTTCACCACCCGAAAACCGTCCAACAACTCCTCCTTCTCCACCTCTGGGCTCTCCCCATTCTCAGACCCGTACAGCGACATGATGGAGTTAACAAAAACATTCCCCAAATCAAGACAAAAATAGCCAAACTCTCACGTAGCCTTATTCACCAACATTTTTTTGAAGTCGTCTCAAGTGCAATACTACGTCACCAACAAATCTCCAACGTGTTCCATATATCCACAAAAACAATGTCCACTGCCAACACAGAGAAATAAATTCAACCCCAAATGGCAATAAGATTTCTCAAAAAAAAAACCCTGCAAAATTTAGTTCACTATATCCTGGCAAGGTCGCTATTTGTTACAACCGGCACAACTGAATAAACAAGGGCACTTAGTATTGGACTACAATATAGGCTAAGTATGCAACAATGGTACGCTAATTCCAAACCCTTGAACTATTAAGCCGGTGAACAAAACACATAAACCCTCTAGAGTTAATATACTAGATAACGGGGTATCAATTAACAAGGGATAAGTGTACTCTACTAAGGCTTTCCAGCAATGGCAAAGCCTGCAAACAACAAGAAGTAATTACGTTAATAAAATGCTCTCAAGTATTAACCTCTGAACTGCGCATGGGGATAATTAGAAACGTCTGCCTGTGCGCATGTATTTGAGCTGTTTCCATCACTAAAATATTCATTTTACCATAAATAGCATTAATACTTATCCATATGCGCCTATTATAGGTTGATTATAAAGGTATTAACCTGTTACAACAATAAAACGAGTGAAAACAGCGTTTGGATGGTCAAAATCGGGGATACAGGCCGCGAGTTACATAATGTATGGGTGAGGCAATCTCCTTTCCCGCCAATTTCCCCCAAGGCCACTGAGACACTGTTGATCGATACTCTCTCTCTCTCTCTCTTGCACTCGCTTGCTAACAGTGATGACAATGCCCTGCTTGCAACTCGCTAATGTTAGCACGAAAATATAATAATAAGGGAATAACAGGGAAAATAGGTGATAACTGAAGGAGGGGAGGAAAGTGGGGAAGGAGAGGAGGTAGAGGACTGATATTTTGCATGGCCCAAGGGTAATTTTTTTTTTTCGATGTTTAAAATCAATTTTTTTTTTCTCTGACACTTAAGAGTCTTCCCGCAGTCCGCCGGGGGAACTCTTAAGAGTCTTCCGGCAGTTCCCGGGTTAACAAAGCTTAAATAAACTATGACAAGATTTAATAAAAGATTAGATGCTTACGTTATGTTTAATGTTAGTCTGAACTCAACATTAAAACCCTTCAATGCTATATGAACGCACTTGAAGTCTAGTCCTACAGCAAACAGACCTGGAAGCTTCTGCAAACGTCTGATGCTCTAAGATGCTCGTAGAATATAGAACTGTAATAATGCAAGAGGCAGGACATGAAATGTGTATCTTAAATACACCAAAAAGCAGGACATCTATAATGGAAAACACGAGAATGCAACAACTCTGTGACAGTAATAATAACAGCAACTCAAAAACAGTACTTCCTTAAATAAAGTAACAGCCACCAACGGTTGTGCCCTGCACAACAACCTAGGCTAAACAATACCGTGAATAATACTAAAGCACACGTGATAAGAGTTAATAAGTATGCATTGTCTTCTCTATTAATAAAGTCTAGCTGTGGTATCAGGGTATGGGAAACTAGGTAGAGCCATGCATGCTCCTAGCCTAGTGCCACCCTTAAGGATATCTCCCTATCTTACGTTAATGGCCGGGAGGCTCTCTTGGTAAGTCCAGGTCTCTCGTACCTGGTCTTGCCCTGATGCTCCCCAAGTAGTCAAGCAAAGAGCTAGCAATATACTGGCAGGAGTAGGCAAAAGCCCTCTGCCCGCACAATGCTACACTTGCAAAGGAAATATGCAAAAGGGCTGGCCACCAGGCTACCCAGCACCGTCGAAGTCGTATAGGCTGTAGCGAGCCGTATACACAACACTGACAACGACAACAGATACCCACCACAGTCTAGCATTAAATAATGGAGGAGAACAAGCAATATTGAAAAGCACCCTACAGTATGAAATCTATGACTCTAAACCTTGCTAAGCTAGTACATAATAATATCTGAGAGCAGGAGATTGTAATACGACTGGCGACATTCACGGTCCGTGAATGTCGCTTGCGAGGGGCCAGAAGGGAGGGGTAATTGACTGCAAAGCATAGAAGTATGGAAAAGAAGAAGTTCAGAGAGAGAAACAGTAGTATAGGTGGTTATTGGGGAACAGAATGCAAAAGGATGTAGACGCAACCTCACGGCGCCGTGCTCTGCGGGAGTCAGGAGGGTAGGAGCCCGTCCACTGGGCTAGGAGGGCGGCGACCAACCACAGGCCACTACGTCACAGGGACACTGAAATTCTAGGTTTTTCCAGGTTAAATAGGAAGGGAAATATCCCCAGGCTACCTTTAGGATCAACCTTTCCTGGTACCTGGCGCGGGGTACGAACCTCTGAAGGGAATTTAACCCTCCTAAAATCCCACAGGTTTTGAGATGCCTTGGGTGGGGTTCGAACCCTGGTTAGTGAAGCACCACCATCACCACCAGGCCCGCGCGCTAACCCACTGTACTACCACGGACGTACTAAAAGTATAGCAACCTTAGTCCGATTTTTAAGAACCAGGTGATAGTCTCGTGGTGTTATCACGTGATGAGTTTATTGGACTTACCATCTACGACTATTTTACGCTATACCTGACGTCAACTCGGGTAGTACATTATTGTGGTTGCGGGACATTTTCGAGGGCATTACACCACATTCCTTTTAGTAAAATGCCACAGGAACGCTGTGGTACGAAAATCCTGAGAGCGAAACCTCCAACCCTAACGAGCCACAGGAACAAAAATCCTGAGAGCGAAACTACCATCCCCAACGAGATCCCAGGCCCCTTTTTCCTTTCCCGATTTGGTCTCTCTCTCTCTCAATTCATTCCACATATTATACGTCTCTCAATCACAGTCTTCTAATATACAAACCACAATACTTTACTCACTGATATTCTTGATGTACCACCTAAGTATGTATTTAATTAGGTAACCACTATACAGACTATAATACTTTCATTGTGTAGGTTCGAGGCGATCTAAGACACCTTAACTTCCATAACACACACCAAATCAGATCGTGATTACGTCAGCACTGTATTTAGTTATATAACAATCATAGCCCCCCAATTCTAAGTCTCTAACCTCCCGTGGTTTTATCCACTAACTATAGATTCCCAACCTTTAACCACGACTCTATACACCCGATAACCCTATGCCAGTTATTGTATTGATTTAGGCCTGTTTATTCGGATAAACTCACTATTCGGATAAACTCACAAATCTGCAGACGATTATCAGGAGAGATGCAGGAAAGCTACCTCGTATCTCCCTTTCCATGACGAGTATAGATATATGTAACCCGTGCTCAGTCGCCCCCTTGCATTGTTCCTCTAGTAACTAACTGTCTCTATAATATTAACTGCCACCAGTATTGATACGACATAGCGGCACTGTCCTTGTGTCGTATTGTGCCAAGTACAGATCAACCAGGTTTCATCACCTTATTAGGACGACGACTATATAATGTCGTCATTCATCGATGTATGCAATCCTTAGTTTAAGTATTAATATTAACCTTCCCTAACATCTTGTCTTGCCAGACTAAGCTTTCTGAAGACCCATCGCCCCATAAATCTATGTATGCAATCCTTAGTTTAAGTATTAATATTAACATTCCCTAACATCTTGTCTTGCCAGACTAAGCTTTCTGAAGACCCATCGCCCCATAAATCTATGTATTCAATCCTTAGGTTAAGTATCTTTATCCGCCATTGTGTTCACCTTTTTCCATTTACTTTTCCACAATTGTCATACGTCTTCCACTTACCTCCTTCGTATCCACAGTCCACACTATGCCAATTTGCTTCGTGTCATACACCTCTTACCCCAACCAGAGATTGTATGGATAACCTTTGTTACCAGTATCTATCATAGTATTCCTAAACAATAACGAAGTACCCCTACGAACTGCCGTTTTTCTTTGGTCTATATTTCATAGAAAACGCAGTTCCCAGGGACACCTAGACATACAAGACATCGTGTTAAATAATAGGTCCATAACCCCTCGTATTGACGAGTAATAATACACCATGTTTTTCCCTACTTTATCCACAGTCAAGCACACACCTGAAGTTAACCTCCTTCTCCCCCACCGCCCCACAGTCCACATGATTCTATCTTTTCCAGACTCATATACCACCCCGGATTTGCATCCCCTGGTAGCATTTGACTAACGTACTTTCACTGTCTTTTCAAACTCCAATATCAATTGTAGCCTAATGCCACCCCCACACCTAGGGACCTTAGGGGCAAATTTCCCTGTAGCCCCTGAGCTTCCCTCCCCCTCTCATTAAGACACCCGCGCTTCTCGACTCTAGTCCGACCTAGCCTCTCTCTCATACCTCTTTAAGATCCTTGATTTTTCCGTTGCTAACGCTCTCCAACCTTTTATATATATACTCCTATCCAGCCTGCCTTCCCTTAGTAGGCCAGAACAACATTAGAACTTTACTAACCCCGTACATGCCATCTATTCTCTTACAACCCATTCACAACCCTGCACCCAATGGTCGTCGGTGCGAGACTAGCCGCCTCACCAGTAACTAACTTCTATTGCCATACTTCCAGATAAATGTGGCAGAGTTAGCAACCCAGTCTCCACCACATCCAGCAAACCCTACAATTAACAACCAACTGAGTAAAACCAGCTAGCCAAGGCACCTTCGGTTTTGGTATTAAGGACACCCACATCTGTCTCATACACAGAGGGTTATTACAAACACTGGTGATATGGCAAGCCCCTAGCCACAGCCGCCGGACGACTATCACAGAGAGAGGGCGCCCAGCTACCCCTTTTTACCCACCCGAGGAGGGAGACCCCCACCCCCACGGAGGTATACCTGACCCCCTGTTTTGACTTCTGAGTCATTGCCAGGTAGCACAGGAATTCTTCCTATCAATGAACTAACCATGCATGACTAACACCTTTACTAACCTCTATTAACTCACAAAAAAACATTTACCTTTCTTGCATACTCTGATCACTAAATTAGCACCTCAGCTATACCATAGAATGAAGATTGAACAATCTAAGAGAGACGCTCCTATCACAGCTGTCCCCATCCTCCTCGCAAAGTAGATCCAGTCTCTCTCCCCTAAATACTTCCAGTATAGCCAAAATAGTACCTCTTACTAAGGCTCAGTTATATTAAAATATGAAGGCTTCCTATAGCCATGTGCCACAACAGTAATCACCATCTTACCTAGTCCCCATATCTATTGAGAGCTCAAATAAGTCCATAAGACTCGAGATCCCTACTGTCTACAGGGTCCAGAACCGAGCCTATAAACCTAGCTCCCGCCCCCAGTCAAATCAGTTGAAAGCTGATCACTACCAGTGATCACTACCCTGAAGTTAACCTCTAGCTCTGCCCTTGTGTTGTTCCGGAGTTTTTTTTTTTTTTTTTTTTAAGAGACAATGAACGGAGGAAGGAAAAACACAGATAAAACAAAAAGGTCCATGTGCCTAAAGGCATCCTCCATTCATAAAATGTTTGTAACAACTGGATTTAAACATTTGTTGATTGTAAGTTTGTGGAAAGCAATTCGAGGGAAGTGAATTCCAAAGAGTAGTAGCTCTGGGGATAAATGAATTCTGATAAGCAGAAGTTCTGCATTGTGGAGGAGAAAGTGTAAATTCATGGGCGCTCTCAGCTGCCCTAGTTCTACGGGGAAAGATGTGGAGAGGCGGCACAATTGAAGCAAGTTCCTCGGAACAATTGCTGTGAAAATATCTGTAGAATAATGCAAGGGATGCAACGTTTCTTCGTATGGCTAATGTAGGAAGGTCCTGTGTGATTGCAGGGTTATTGATTAATCTAATAGCTTTATTTTGAATTTTGTCCAACTGCCTCAATGCAACCACTCCACTTCCACCCCACAGAGGTGAACAGTAATCCATCTGAGAGCGCACATGACTTTTATATATTACGGCCAACTGCTCGTCAGTGAAGAATTCTCGAACTCTGTACAGGAGTCCCAGTTTTTTAGAGGCATTCTTAGCAATGCTTCTAACATAATGTGTCCAGCTCAAGTTAGTAGTTAATGTTACACCGAGAATGTCAATACTAGGGGAAGTGGGAATATTTACATCATTAAAAAATATACCTGTTGAGAGATTCCAGAGCCGGCAGACTCCGTGGCAGAGAAGACTAATAGAAGCATCTGTCCATGTACAAGTCCTAACGTGCACCTTATAACCTTCACACAAATTCGTGGGTATATAAGTGTGTAGCCAGCACCGATCGTCAAGAGATCCGACTTGAGAACTTCCTACATTTTGGACCACCTGGACGGCCGAGGAACCAGTCGTTAGCCCCCAACATCACCGGAAGCAAGATAACCAGGACCAGACCTACAAATACTATTCAAGATTCAAGTTACTAGTACTAAGTGTTATAGTACCAGTTTGACACTCACTTATTAACTTTCTATGAAGTGGCTATAACCTTGCCCAGTGTAACTCATATTTAACTATTCCATTTGGGACGTACTAAGCATCAGTGTTCATTAATTAACAGGCGACATTGACTCTCGTAATTACCTTATTCAGATATTAAAACTCTAGTGATATCTAACGTTCGCCCACTGATTTGTGTTCTACGTATTTCTGCCATAAGAATATAAACCTTAGATCAGTACCCCCATGAGGTTACTAGAGATTCCGTGTTCTATAATATACGCGTGTCTAATCCTAACTGTGTGCTGCTACTTGGGCACGCGACCAGCCAGTAAGAGATCAAATCAGTGAAATTGAATTACATGAATATATTGAGGTCTTCCAGTAAAATAAAACTTGCTAATTAAACCCGTGATCAGAAGAGTATACCTGAACGTTGGAAGTGGGAGACTAGGCTCCATCCAGATCCACTAATGCTAGCAGTTCCCTTCTATTAATTGTTTTGAACGAGAATTACTATCTTTTCATGCTCTTTATTTTCTTACTTCAATAAACGTGAACTTATGTCGTGTTACCGTGTGTTTATTTTGTGTTCTCTATTCCTCATACCTTGTATTGTGCATGCAGCCTTATATACCCAGTCATTTAGAACTCACATTACCCAAGTTAAACCTGTAGAAAAACAGGGCATAACAGACACAAAGCCCACGTGACCCTGTTCAGCCACTCACCGACAAGCGGGCCGGCCGGGAAGGGAACGCGCGCCCACACACTACACCTCGCTCTCCCTTATCTCTCTCATTGCAACTAACACACTGCGTATATTATAACACTATCAATGATATAAAATACTTCTTGGTGTCACAGACAAGAATAAAGGCAAACACTAAACTGTCTGTGACAACTTAAACACTATGAAAGAAAGAGGGTCGCTCTACGACTATCATAGTCCATTTCACTGCCCTGGCGAGCGCTAGCGAGTACGAGAGCATTCTGAACAGCTGGCTAGCGTAACATCCTATATCCTTTTCTGCATTAACTTCCTCCATCGCTTCATACATACTGTATCCTACCTTGTCTATCTTGCTTGTCCCAATCTGCATGTACTTGCATTTTTTTGGATGAAAAGGCATTAACCAATGTTCAGACCATCCCTTCATTCCCTCCACATCGCCTTGAAGCAAACCCACATCTTCCTTACTCCTCACTCTTCTATACAGCTTAGTGTCATCCGCATACAGGTATATCTTACTTCCATTAGTTATAACTTCAGGTAAGTCGTTGATAAATATAACGAACAGTAGTGGTCCCAACACAGATCCCTGAGGTACCCCACTTGTAATTTCCCTCCACTCCGAGCCTATTCCATTCACCAGTACCCTCTGTCTCCGATCATTCAGGAAGGCTTCTATCCATTTCACACATTTCTCCCCTATATTATAGCTTCTAACTTTCTCTATTAACCTTTTATGTGGGACCTTATCGAAGGCCTTCATAAAATCGCAATATACCACGTCTATAACATCACCATCCTCCAGAATTTGCATCCAATCATCTACCACCTTAATTAGCTGTAGTACCGTCGACCTCCATGGCAAGAATCCGAACTATATCTCCCACTGAAAAGTTGGTTTGATTTCATATGCTCCATTATTCCTTCTCTAATTACCGTTTCCATTAGTTTACACACAACACTTGTCAAACTGACTGGTCTATAATTTCCTGGGTCATTTCTCTTTCCCTTCTTAACCCGGCAAGCGCGATAGGCCTCACGGAAGGCTTCCTATAGGGAACGCGATAGGCCTCACGGAAGCAAGACCATAAAAAAAAACCTTCCAAAAAAAAAAAGGGCCTATCAAAACAAAGGAATTTGTCTCTAGGTGAGATAATTCCCCTCCAGTACTCATCCATGTAAATCTCACCCACCCCCCTCCCCTCCTCAATTATCACCTATTTTTCCTCTTATTATCATCATTTATCGGTTATTTTTCTCTCCCGCGATAATGTAGCACAAGTGGGTTGCAGAAAAGATCGTTATGTAACACCCAGACACCGGCCCACACCGCCCCGCTCGTCTCAGTTACCTTACAGACAGCGAGAGAGGAGGGTTGGCTGTGGCTCTCTCTCACCTGAGATTATGACCGGGTGGCCAATATCTTCGTTTTTCACCACCCAAATGCTTTTCCCACTTATTTTAGCACTCTTGAAGGTTCATATATACATCATATATGTAAAATAAAAGCATACCTTAAACAAATAATGCTCTATATTGTAAATATAACGAATTCTGTCAGAATCCAAGGCTAGAAATGCACAAATAACTACCCTAGCCCCTAGGTCTATTTCGCGCTTGTCAGGTTAAATATTGCTGTTATGTTCGCCTCTCTCCAGTCCATCGGGATTTGTCCTGTATTAAAAGACACCTCAAATAACATTTTTAATGGCTCTACTAACATCTCACCTCCTTCCTTTATGATTCTTGGATGTATTCCATCCGGTCCCGGGGACTTACTTCTGTTATTTTTTTCTATAGCCCTTCTTATTCTACCATGGGAAACTCTATTAGTTCTAGTGCCGGTGCCTGTTTGATGGGAATAATAATAATAATAATAATAATAATAATAATAATAATACTTTATTTCAGACTCACACAGTACAGAGGGGACCATACTGGGGTCCATATATACCTTACAGTAACATAAATATATATATAAGCTACTGTACATAGGCTACATAAAATAAAAATAAATTAAATAATACCCAGCTTGCTATCACAGCACTGCCTCAACCAAAAACAGTGGTCATCAAACTACTGTGTTACCAAAACCACTGTCCTAATTGTGTACAGTACCATGCCTCACATCATTTAGCTTCCGGTACGCATATTTACCAAGTCGAGACTAGTAGGTGTCATAGGGTAAATTAGGACCAATCACAGCTCGAGTTTACCCTAGGATGACTATTACCAAGTCACAAGACTAACTTCAACCATGCATATAACCCTGGACAGCCAACATTGTAGCACTAAGTCATGAAAATATAACTACAAAGCAATAGGAAATTCTTATAATAATGCCCTCGGTACTTTGAATTATGCAAATAAATATATCCCATTATGTTTTACGATAGTAAGAGTTAAAGCGTATCTGGCAACAGTGTTTAGTCCCAGTATAGCGATCATTCGGCATTCAGTGTATTCGCCTTATAATAATAATAATAATAATAATAGTTCTTAAAGGTGGGGGCTCATGGGTTGAGGTAAACATGGAAAAATAATTGCCAACCTGCATATAATTATCTTGCAAAATGTAATGTAACTGAAATAATTATTAACAATGGTATTAAGGATTTTGCGGATCGTCTATACCGGGCCTGTGACGTCATAGTGACGTCACACCAGTATCCTTATCCTAGACTGGATGGTGGACTTATACTGGTATGACGTCACAGGCCTGGTATAGACGATCCACAAAATCCTTTATACCATTGTTAATAATTATTTCAGTGCCATTGCATTTTGCAAGATAATTATGTACAGCTTGGCGATTATAATTCCATGTTTACCTCAAACCATGAGCCCCCACCTTTAAAGCTAGCGCATGCTAAGCTAGCTAAGGATAGCTCAATAAGGCCGATTAGGCGTATTTCCATTGGGGTCCTGTACTACTACCCCATCCCTTTGCTCATGAGGGATGGTAACGACTCAGTGCTTGTGAAAAATCTTTAATGCGCCGAGCGTGGGCGCGAACCCGGGCCTTCTGGGTGGAAGTCTGAGACGCTAGTCACTACACCAAGCGAGCCGCTATACTATATGTCCTATTATAATAGATACCTATTACTACTTCAATATAATACAACCATAGACAATGCCATTACATATTATTTGAATCTGATATAAAGTTCTCCACTATATGTTAAGCATATGAACAGTCATGACAGAACCAAAATATTATCTATTGACTTTAGTGCACAGCGAAGGTTTTGGTTCTAGCAGCCTCAGTCACATTTTTTAAATGCAGATCAAACACCCTAAACCTAGAAGACCGAAAAAGATTTAAGAAGGATACAAAATGCAGACTGTGTGAAAAAGATACAGAAAACTTAGAACATTTTATCCTGGAATGTGAAGAATATAATGAAATTAGGACAAAAATAACAAGATTACACAGGCCATATATCCAAGACACTGAAAAACTTATAGGAGAGTTACTATTCAAGAAAGTTAAGGAAACGAAGAGATAAAACAATACTTACATAGATGTTGGAAAGGAGAGAAAAGAGGATAAAAGAACTTGACGAAAGAACAGAAAATTAAGAACACAGGAAAAATTAGGAGAGCTAAAGTGTCTTAAAAATGTATAAAAAATGTAAAAGAAAGTAAGAAAAGTGTAACAAGAAAAGTTCTAATACTAGAAAAAAAGAAAAAGAAAACACAAAAAGTGACAATATATTTTGGAAAACATGTAAATTTATAGAAAATAAGGACCCCAGTAAGAAGATGAAGAAATAATACATCTACAGTGAAAAAAGAAAACTGGGGAAGGTTTAAGAAGACCAACGAGGGGCCGATACTTAAGGCTATCCCTCAACATCATCATCTAATGTTATGACTCCTGACTTGTCTATGAGTTCATTTGGCTTAAATAATAATTATAATTTATTCCAAATATAAAAATATAATAGGCCTACACTTGAATAAGTCAATTCTACATATAATTTAGTCCATAACACTATTTACTATAAATATAAGCTAGGTTAAGTATGGATTAATGTTACAGTTCTGTAGTTCGAAATTCATTGTATTGATTGATTGATTGACTGACTATATTTATTAAGAGTTACATACACCCTCATAGGGACAGAAAGTCGGCGTATTTGTTAACCTAACAAGTGCGCATGGGGGTAATTAGACACCTCTCCCTGTGCGCATGTATTTGAGGTGTTTCCGTCACTAAAATATTCATTGTACCATTAACCCGGGAACTGCGGGGAGACTCTTAACCTGACAAGCGCGATATAGACCTAGGTGCTAGGGTAGTTATTTGTGCATTTCTAGCCCTGGATTCTGACAGAATTTGTTATATTTACAATATAAAGCATTATTTGTTTTCGGTATGCTTTTATTTTACATATATGATGTATATATGAACCTTCAAGAGTGCTAAAATAAGTGGGAAAAGCATTTGGGTGGTGAAAAACGAAGATATTGGCCACCCGGTCATAATCTCAGGCGAGAGAGAGCCACAGGCAGCCCTCCCCTCTCGCTGTCTGGGAGTTAACTGAGACGAGCGGGGCGGTGTGTGCCGGTGTCTGGGTGTTGCATAACGATCTTTTATGCAACCCACTTGTGCTACATTATCGCGGGAGAGAAAAATAACCGATAAATGATGATAATAAGAGGAAAAATAGGTGATAATTGAGGAGGGGGGGGAGGGGGGAATAAGGTGGGGAAGGAGGGGAGGGGGAGGGGTGAGAAACACATGGATGAGTACTAGAGGGGAATTATCTCACCTAGAGACAAAATCCTTTGTTTTGATAGGCCCTTTTTTTTTTTGGAAGGCTTTTTTTATGGTCATGCTTCCGTGAGGCCTATCGCGTTCCCTATAGGAAGCCTTCCGTGAGGCCTATCGCGCTTGCCGGGTTAAGAGTCAGAAGAAAAAAAAATCAACTTTTGACATCAAATTTTTATTTTTGTTTTATTTTTATTTATTTATTTATTTATTTATTTTTGGCCCCTGGGCCTTTCAAAATCTCAGTCCTCTACCTCCCCTCCTTCCCCACTTTCCTCCTCTCCTTCAGTTATCACCTATTTTCCCTGTTATTCCCTTATTCTGAGGTATATTTTCGTGCTAACATTAGAAATCCGGTTGCAGGGTATGGTCATCACTGATAGTAAGCGAATGCAAGAGAGAGAGAGAGACTATCGATCGACTGTGTCTCAGTGGCCTTGGGGGAAATTGGCGGGAAAGCAGCTTGCCTCACCCATACATTATACAACTCGCGGGCTATATCTCCGATTTTGACCATCCAAACGCTGTTTTCACTCGTTTTAGTGTTGTTTCAGGTTAATACCTTTATAATCAAACCATAATAGGCCCATATGGATAAGTATTAATTCTATTAATGGTACAATGAATATTTTAGTGACGGAAACACCTCAAATACATGCGCACAGGGAGAGGTGTCTAATTACCCCTATGCGTACTTCAGAGGTTAATAGCATTAACACTTATCCATATGTGCCTATTATGGGTTGATTATAAAGGTATTAACCTGAAACAACAATAAAACGAGTGAAAACAGCGTTTGGATGGTCAAAATCGGAGATATAGCCCGCGAGTTGTATAATGTATGGGTGAGGCAAGCTGCTTTCCCGCCAATTTCCCCCAAGGCCACTGAGACACAGTCGATCGATATTCTCTCTCTCTCTCTTGCACTCGTTTGCTAACACTGATGACAATGCCCTGCTTGCAACTCGCTAATGTTAGCACGAAAATATACCTCAGAATAAGGGAATAACAGGGAAAATAGGTGATAACTGAAAGAAAGGAGGAAAGTGGGGAAGGAGGGGAGGTAGAGGACTGAGATTTTGCATGGCCTAGGGGCCAATTTTTTTTTTTTTTTTTTTTTTTTTTATGTCAAAAGTTGATTTTTTTTTCTGACTCTTAAGAGTCTTCCCGCAGTCCGCCGGGGGAACTCTTAAGAGTCTCCCGGCAGTTCCCGGGTTAAAAGCACCCCAATACAGCATGATCACTCCCACAGGGATAACCCATGGGATAACCTACACAATTTTAGCTAACTTATTTCCATCAGAGTCCCTGTTGTTAGGTAAGAATGAGAAGTCTACAAGGGAGTCGAACAAACTACAGTAGAAAGTGAAACTCCACACATTGTAGACCTGTACCATCTCAATGAAAGATCTAACAATAAATAGCCTACCAAGACAAATACCGTGCAACAATTAATTACCGTACTTAAAATATAGGCTAGTGTGGCCTATTACATGTTGCGAAGTATATTTTGTGGCCTATTACATGTTGCAAAGAATATTTTATGGCCTATTACATGTTGCGAAGAACATTTTATGGCCTATTACATGTTGCGAAGTAATTTTGTGGCCTATTACATGTTGCAAAGTATATTTTGAGACCTATTACATGTTGCAAAGTATATTTTGTAGCCTATTACATGCTGCGAAGAATACTTTTTGGCCTATTACATGTTGCGAATAAAAATTTGTTGGCCTAATACATGCCGTGAAAAATATTTGGTGGCCTAACACATGCCGTTAACAGTATTTGGGAGTTAGGACACCTAGGGTTATTAACGGAATGTGTTAGGCCACCAAACGTTATTCGCAGCATGGGTTAGGCCCAGAGGTGGGTGCGCTCCGGTGGGACCGGTAATGCAGCAGTGCTCCGCGCTCATCAGACATAAGGTAATGCAGCAGCGCTCACGCGCTCCTTTTGTCAGCAGACCCGATGCGCTTCCCGCTCCGCGCTCCCAAAAATATGTATATAAAAAACAAAAACAAACAAAACAGCTTCTAGAAGTTATTTAATTATTTACCTTTGTCCTTCACTTTGTCCTTTGTCTTTCACTTCACTAAATTCCAAGAATTTAAAACATTAAAAAAACCTCAAGTCGTGGTGTCTTTCTGAAGTTTAACTGTTTAAATTTCTCACTTTCTCAGTTTCTGTTATTCTTTATGTCATATCAATGAATCAAATGTCAATGATATGATATGATTGATATCATTGTGAGTTTGTGACATTGTGACTGTCCATTGATATCTATGATATGACATAAAGAATTACAGAAACTGTCCAAACTGAGAAACTAGGTCCGAAACTGCCAGGTCCGACGGTATATAATTTATAATAATTATATATATACGGCCGGGACTAGGGTCTTGTCAGATGTCAGTTGTCACGCCCAGTGCCAGGTCCGTATATAATTATATACTGACTCGCCGAAAAAAATCGTAGCAGCGAAACGACTGCACCTATGGCTTTCATATTTTTAGTTTTTTACCACATGTACCTTACCCTTCTGCATACCCACCACGGCACCACCACTACCCCAAACCCCTCCTCCCACCCACTCGCTGACTATCGGTCGCCTCACAAGGAAAAAAAACGAAAATCTGTGGCGGCGAAACGATTGCACCAATCGGTTCCATATTTGTGTGACAAGTGCCTTACCCTTACGCCTTCCCTCCACCACACCCCCAACTGCCTCCCACAACCCACTTCCAGCGTATCCGTACGAAGAAAAGGAAAACAAATAAAATCTATGGTGGCGAAACTACCTCACCAATCGGCTTCATATTTGTAACACGAGTCAATTACGCTTCTACCCTCCCACCCATACATTCAAGTAACATTCCGATAGTATCGATACCATAAAATGATAAAAGTCTCTGAAGTCTATAGTGTCTTTTGACTATCAGACAGTCAGACAGGCTCGGGCTATACCACTGCCAGACTTACCCTTAGGCCCCTTCGTAAGCCGTAACTTGCCCGTAAGGTTTACTTTGCGTTAGCAAAAGCCAAAAAAAAAAAAAATAACAAGTTAACAACTGTAACACTGTCAGTCTGTCACTATCATAGTATCACTGTATTACAGTTCACTAACACCGTGAGTAACACCGTACGAACGGTACGATGACTGTACACAATAATGACGTTCTTGTACCTCTTGTTGACAGGAAAAATCGCCTCCGGAGCGCCAGAAAGGAGTGCAAATTTCTAGCTGCGCTACCCGCCTGCACTCCGATTTCAGAATTTTGCCGCTCCTCGCTCCTCTATATTGGTAATGCGCACCGGATCGCAGAGCGCAGAATGGCGCGCACCTGCCCACCTCTGGTTAGGCCACTATATATTCTTCACAGCATGTGTTAGGCCACCATATATTATTTATGGCATATATTAGGCCACCAAATATTATTCGCGGCATGTGTTAGGCTACCAAAGAGGCCAACAAAAATTATGCGCAACATGTAATAGCCCACAAAATATTCTTCGCAACATGTAATAGGCCATAAAATGTTCTTTGCAGCATGTAATAGGCCATAAATATTCTTCTCAACATGTAATAGGCCATAAATATTCTTCGCTACATGTAATAGGCCATAGAATATTTTGTTGCCAATTACATGCTGTATTTTTTTTTGGCCTATTATATGCCGCGAAGAATATTTATGGCCTATTACATGCTGCAAAGAATATTTGGTAGCCTAACACATGCCGCGAATTATATATGGTGGCTTAATATAGGCCTATGCCATAAATAATATATGGTGGCCTAACACATGCTGTGAAGAATATATAGTGGCCTAACCCATAATGCGAATAACATTTGGTGGCCTAACACATGCCGTTAATAACCCTAGGTGGCCTAACTCCCAAATACTGTTAACGGCATGTGTTAGGCCACCAAATATTCTTCACGGCATGTGTTGGGCCAACAAATATTATTCGCAACATGTAATATCCTAGGCCAAAAAATATTCTTCGCAGCATGTAATAGGCCACAAAATATACTTTGCAACATGTAATAGGCCATAAAATGTTCTTCGCAACATGTAATAGGCCATAAAATATTCTTTGCAGCATGTAATAGGCCATAAATATTCTTCGCGGCTTGTAATAGGCCACAAAATATTCTTTGCAGCATGCAATAGGCCATAAATATTCTTCGCAACATGTAATAGACCTATTACATGTCGCGAAGTATATTTTGTGGCATATTAAAAGTTGCGAAGTATATTTTGTGGCCTATTACATGTTGCGAAGAATATTTTATGGCCTATTACATGTTACAAAATATATTTTATGGCTTATTACATGTTGCGAAGAATATTTATAGCCTATTACATGTTGCGAAGTATATTTTGTGGCCTATTACATGTTGCGAAGAATATTTTGTGGCCTATTACATGCTGCGCATAATATTTTTTGGCCTATCATATGCCGCGAAGAATATTTATGGCCTATTACATGCTGTGCATAATTTTTTTTGGCCTATTATATGCCGCGAAGAATATTTATGGCCCATTTCATAAGAACATACGGTTCAATGTTATTTTAATACCACAAATTTTGTTGATATAATTGAAGATAAATATTGAATCTATATGCTATAAATATCATAAGAAAATTTGTTTTAACCCTCGGCAAAACCTAATAAAAAAGTATGGTACTAACATTTATTTTTCGTAACAAGGTTGTCAATACGGTACTTCCAGTTATCGATAGCTCTAAAGATCATATGAAAATGTGTTAAACCCTCGGAAAAACTTAATATAAAAGTATGGTATCAAATTTTAATTTTCGTAACAAGGTTGTCAATACGGTACTTTCCCGTTATCAATGTATAATCAAAGCCGAAGATTGCAGAGTAAACACCGTAGACTTCATCGACTTTCTTTCACCTTCGTATAATCGACAGCCAATGTTTTTTTTTTTTTTTTACTAAGGGATTAGTACTCAACCAGCGGGGGTGTGGGGGCAGCAGCCCCCACCCATAATACTAGGTTAGGTTAGGCTAATGTCTTTCCAAATCACTATCGGGGCGTGTCTCAACATCGATCAATAGGCCTAATGGGGAAAATAGGTTTTCCCGAGATTTCTAATTAATTGCAAACACTATATATTGATGCAAATGAACAATTTCTTTTATAAAAAACACTCGGAAAATTCGTGGTATTAAAATAACATTTTTCCGAACATACATGCTGCAAAGAATATTTGGTAGCCTAACACATGCCGCGAATAATATATGGTGGCCTAATATATGCCATAAATAATATATGGTGGCCTAACACATGCTGTGAAGAATATATAGTGGCCTAACCCATGCTGCGAATAACGTTTGGTGGCCTAACACATGCCGTTAATAACTCTAGGTGGCCTAACTCCCAAATACTGTTAACGGCATGTGTTAAGCCACCAAATATTCTTCACGGCATGTGTTATGCCAACAAATATTATTCGGAACATGTAATAGGCCAAAAAATATTCTTCGCAGCATGTAATAGGCCATAAAATATACTTTGCAACATGTAATTGGTCACAAAATATACTTCCCAACATGTAATAGGCCACAAAATATACTTCGCAACATGTAATAGGCCATAAATATACTTCGCAACATGTAATAGGCCACAAAATATACCTCGTAACATGTAATAGGCCATAGAATATACTTCGCAACATGTAATAGGCCACAAAATATACTTCGCAACATGTAATAGGCCATAAATATACTTCGCAACATCAAATAGGCCACAAAATATACTTCGCAACATGTAGGCTAATAGGCCATAAAATGTTCTTCGCAACATGTAATTGGCCATAAAATATTCTTTGCAACATGTAATAGGCCACCTAATAATATTCTCTGCATGTAGAAATAACTGATTTTGTATAGGCCTAGCCTACTACTATATTTTAAGTGGAAATTCCCGGTCCAAGGACCCGTGCCCCCAACACAGACAGAGGGCTGGTACTACAAAACCAAACCGATAACCTCATCATCCTTAACCCGGCAAGCGCGATAGGCCTCACGGAAGGCTTCCTATAGGGAACGCGATAGGCCTCACGGAAGCAGGACCATAAAAAAAGCCTTCCATAAAAAAAAAGGGCCTATCAAAACAAAGGAATTTGTCTCTAGGTGAGATAATTCCCCTCCAGTACTCATCCATGTAAATCTCACCCACCCCCCTCCCCTCCTTCCCCACCTTATTCCCCCCTCCCTCCCCACCTCAATTATCACCTATTTTTCCTCTTATTATCATCATTTATCGGTTATTTTTCTCTCCCGCGATAATGTAGCACAAGTGGGTTGCATAAAAGATCGTTATGCAACACCCAGACACCGGCACACACCGCCCCGCTCTTCTCAGTTGACTCCCAGACAGCGAGAGGGGAGGGCTGCCTGTCTCTCTCTCTCGCCTGAGATTATGACCGGGTGGCCAATATCTTCGTTTTTCACCACCCAAATGCTTTTCCCACTTATTTTAGCACTCTTGAAGGTTCATATATACATCATATATGTAAAATAAAAGCATACCGAAAACAAATAATGGTTTATATTGTAAATATAACGAATTCTGTCAGAATCCAGGGCTAGAAATGCACAAATAACTACCCTAGCACCTACGTCTATATCGCGCTTGTCAGGTTAATGACATCCATCAACATACCCATATTCCTCACCAAGCCCTCTATAACTCATCATCTCCAGACATCACCTTTTGCTCCTCAGAACTCGCCCCCACAACATCCTGGAGGGTGGTCAGAACCTTAGGCTCTGACCACCTCCCGATCATTATCACCACCAAAACCAGACTCACCCCAGCTAGCCACAAACACACATACACCAATTATAAAAGAGCTAACTGGGAAGCATTCACAAATGAGACAAAACAACACTTCACAACTCTAAACAGTACACCCATCACTAACATCAACAATGCTGTTCACATACTCAATAAAACTATCCAAAACGCTGACAAGAAACACATTCCAAGAGGTAACAGAAAAAGACACAACCCCAACTTCACACCAGAAATTCAAAACCTCATCAGACAACGCGACATACTGAAACACTCCCCAGCACCCCACACACAAGACATCACACAACAAATCCAAGCACTCAACACCCAAACTAACAACAAAATACAAGAACAACAAAAACTAAATTGGAATAACTTCCTACAAACACTTGATCACAAAACAAACCCCAAAAAACTCTACAAAACACTAAACAGCATCACACTTTCCAACAGCAACACAACACAATCACATGCTGCAATCACAACAACAGACTCTACTCCTTCATGTAAACAACAAGCAAACACTCTCATCAATCACTTCTCACATGTCAGCCACCTAAAACCTCAAAAAGACGACCGACGGGTCATCCGACGTAAGAGACAATTCCCCACAGACCCTGACTATACACCCTACACCAATCACCAGACAAAGCATATCATCAACAATCTCAAGCACTCACCCGCCTGTGGCCTAGACAACATAAGCAACATACACCTCAGACACCTGGGACCACAAGGCATACAAGCACTCACTAACATATCAAACTACAGTTATTCACACAACACAATACCAGACATTTGGAAGCATGGTCTCATCACCACATTCCCCAAACCCAACAAAGACCCCACGCTACCCTCCTCGCACCGCCCCATCACACTCCTTTGCTCCCCCTCCAAAGTCATGGAACGCCTAGTGTTACAACTAATTACACCCGACCTACCCCTAGCTCCAACAAAACATGGCTTTAGGCCACTGCACTCCACAAACACTCTTCTCACAGACCTTACACAAAGAGCTTTCGACGGCATCAATTCAGCTAGACCACCACACAGATCACTATTAGCCACACTCGACATTAGTAAAGCCTTCGATGCCATCCCCCGCCACAACCTAACAAACAAAATCTACAACACAAACATGCACAACAACACAAAAAGGTGGCTGGCCAACTTCCTAGCAGGCAGATGTGCACACGTATCTTTTGCCGGTCAGTCATCTAAAATCAGAAACTTTCCAAACGGAGTCCCACAAGGATCCGTCCTATCGCCCGCACTCTTCAATCTGTACATGCACGATATAACTACACCCAATACGCCCCAAATAAACTTAGCCTCCTATGCAGATGACATAACACTCACATGCACACACCATGACCCAAAAAGAGCAACAGATCTCCTTCAACTCTATCTCAACACACTACATGGCTGGTGCACTACAAACAGACTTAATCTAGCCCCAGCCAAATCCACCGCAACCCTGCTCACAAGTTGGACAGGAGAACACTAATACATCCCTCAACTCACCATAAACAACACACCCCTAACATATACACACACACCCAAAATCCTAGGAGTAACATATGATACTCATATGACATTCAAACAGCACACCACAAACATTAAAAAGAAACTGACACCCAGACTTAACGCCCTCAGGTCACTTGCTCACACAAAATTTGGACACAACAAAGAAACTACCACCACAGTATATAAACAATACATAAGATCAGTGATGGAATACGCAAGCCCAGCCTGGGCTTCTAACCTAGCTGAAACACATCATAAGACCTTACAGACTATTCAAAACAAAGCCCTGAAGATCATTACAGGCTGCACAGCTACTGCACCAACAAATCACCTACATCAGGAAACCAAAATCCTCAAAGTCAAAGACCATCTGGACATGAGAGGCACTCAATTCCTGGCAGCAGCCTCCACGAACCAAGACTACCCACTAAACTACATGGCAACACACCCACAGACACCAAGAAATATCAAAACAACACCCAACACACGGTATCACACACAATTATTGTCCTCTCTCCCTCCCTGCCCACCCCGAACCAACATCCAGAAGCACATCCATACTCATATCTCTCACCGATCCATCCACTCACTCACAGACAACACGCAGCTGCATGCACGACCTCCCGAAATCCATCCTTCCGAATCCTCGCGAGGACAGAGTCCACCTGGCCAGGCTGAGATGCAGACACCATCCAGCTCTCCTGAGCTATCAGAAGAGACTGGATGACTCCGTTGTCGACGCCTGCCCGGGATGTAACACAGCACCCCATACCATTAAACACATCATAGAAGACTACATTTCACACAACCACTTACGCCAACAACACAATCTACACTCAATGAGAGCTCTGTGGGAAAGCCCGATCGTGGCCATGGCCTTTCTCAGTGACTCGGGGCTGTTCGGCCAGGCAGCTTAGGGAACAACAACAACAACAACAACTATATTTTAAGTAATTAATTGTTGCACGGTATTTGTCTTGGTAGGCTATTACTAGGATATTTATTATTAGATCTTTCATTGAGATGGTAGAGGGGGTCTACAATGTGGTGGAGTTTCACTTTCTACTGTAGTTTGTTCGACTCCCTTGTAGGCTAGACTTCTCATTCTTACCTCACAACAGGGACCCTGATGGAAATAACTTACCTAAAATTGTGTAGGTTATCCCATGGGTAATAATAATAATAATAATAATAATAATATTTATTCAGTTAGCAATTTACAGAGTTGGTACCACATAGTTTGTTACAAATATGACATGTACCAGCCTTGCATAATTCCAACTAAGGATAGCCCAATAAGGCCGTTATGCGTATTTCCATTGGGGTCCTTGTGGGATTAGGTAACTCTTATTAAATATAGTCAATCAATAAATCAATACAATGAATTGGGAATACAGAACTGTAACATTAGCCTATAATCCATACTTAACCTAGCTTATATTTATCGTAAATAGTGTTATGGACTAAATTATATGTAGAATTGACTTATTCAAGTGTAGGCTATTATATTTTTATATTTGGAATAAATTATAATTATTATTTAAGCCAAAATGAACTCATTGACAAGTCAGGAGTCATAACATTAGAAGTTTAGAACCAAAATCTTCGCTGTGCACTAAAGTCAATAGATAATATTTCGGTTCTGTCATGACTGTTCATGCTTAACATATAGTCGAGAACTTTATATCATATTCAAATAATATGTAATGGCATTGCCTATGGTTGTATTATATTGAAATAGTAATAGGTATCTATTATAATAGGATATATAGTATTAACCCTTATTTAGCGGCGAGCAACATAAGTCGAGTTAAAAAAAGCTGGACTATGTGGCGGCGCTCGACATAACTCGAGTGGCAATTTCAGCACGTAATGTGGCTGAGAGAGAGAGACAAGTGGTGGCAGGAGACTAGCGAGCGTATGACTGCTCCAGACCACCGCGGCGAACCTACTGACACAAATCTCAGCTCCCTCCTCCCTCTCTCACTCGCTACATACTCAATTATGTACTGAAAGTACCGAATTACCTGCTTTTTGCACTCGCGTTGCACGGTTATTGCAAGAAAACTATCCATCATACAAGGATCGTTATGGTGTCATTCGAAAGCTCTGTTTATGCCCTTTCAGGGATAGGTACTTGTTTTACGTTCTGGGTCTTATTTAGGCATGAAAATGATCACGTAAACAGCCCTATTTTGGCTAAAAACACCCCGCTGTGCGGTACACATAAATAAACCGCATAGGCCGCTCGTAAGGTGTTAAGGCGAATACACTGATTGCCGAATGATCGCTGTACTGGGACTTAACACTGTTGCCAGATACGCTTTAACTCTTACTATCGTAAAACATAATGGGATATATTTATTTGCATAATTTAAAGTACCAAGGGCATTATTATAAGAATTTCCTATTTCTTTGTAGTTATATTTTCATGACTTAGTGCTACAATGTTGGCTGTCCAGGGTTATATGCATGGTTGAAGTTAGTCTTGTGACTTGGTAATAGTCATCCTAGGGTAAACTCGAGCTGTGATTGGTCCTAATTTACCCTATGGCACCTACTAGTCTCGACTTGGTAAATATGCAATCCGGCCTCAGCCTGAAGCATAACATTAAAAATCCTAGCCCCGAGAGTACCTTAACGGAACTTCATCAACGGTTGATGGCCCATCTGTAACTTCTTCACACAACTGGACACCCTGGACGGCCCCGGAGCAGCCGAGAAGCCCTCTACAACACCAGATCGAGAATCTAAGAAGATAACCCAACAGTTCACTATTGACTACCATTGTATCAGTGCGGAGATACTGTACCACCAGTTCGTTGTATTTACCTATGCTCATTTTAAAGTTATTTGCTAACTATGACGAGTGTTTCAAATTCGATTCCTAGAGTTCCCTGTTCATTGCCCGCGAATTCGTACCAGTAAAAGTTATTACGAGATAATTACCGCGACAATATTTACCATCAGTCACTTAACGAGTTCTTCCTAATTTGGAGATTATGGTATAGATATTCTGAGATCCCAAAAGCTTGTGGGATGGGTCGTAAAGTAAATTAATCTCAGTGACGAATTCCAATACGTGCATTAACAGTCAAATGTCCTATCTCCTATTCTCTTTCTAATTTTTATAAATGATCTCCTTAACTGTACCTTAATTCCCATCCATTCATACGCAGACGACTCAACCTTACACTACTCCATTAGTTTTTCAGAACGCCCCAGCCAGCAATCCCTCAACGACAAACGTAATGAAGCCATAGAACTCTTAAATTCTGATCTAAATACTATTTCCAATTGGGGCAGAGAAAACCTTGTTAACTTTAATGCTTCCAAAACCCAATTCCTCCATCTATCTACCCGTCAGGATCTCCCAGCGGACTATCCCTTATTCTTCAACAATACAAAAATCAACCCTTCATCTTCTCTCAATATTCTTGGTGTCTCTTTTTCTTCTGCTCTCATTTGGAAGGACCATATTACCAGTCTTGCTAAGGCAGCCTCCCAGAAGCTGGGTGTGCTCAACCGCCTTAGGGGGTTCTTTTCCCCTGCACAGCTTCTTGCTCTGTACAGGGGCATAGTGCGCCCTTGTATTGAGTATTGTTCACATGTGTGGGGAGGTTCCTCTCACACCGCTCTCCTAGACAAAGTTGAAAGGAAGGCCTTTCGTATCATTAACTCCCGTCCACTCACCAACTCTCTGCAATCTCTCTCTCTCCGCCGCAATGTTGCATCTCTCTCGCTATTCTATCGCTACTATAATAATCAGTGTTCCTCAGAGCTATCCCAGTGCATACCACCTCCTTTACGTAGGGCACGTGGTACCCGTCTTGCAACTCAATCCCACCCCTACTCTGTGCAACTCTCCAACCCAAGAGTGAAACGTTACTCTCAAACTTTCTTCTACTCAACAGCTGAGCTCTGGAACTCTCTCCCAGAATCAGTCTTTCCCTCTTCCTATGACTTAAATTGCTTCAAACTCCGTGTGTCCAGGCATTTTGGCTCGAACGTCCCTTGATTTTGGCCCTGTCACTCTTTCAACTATGGGGGAGGCTCTCGCTATAGGCAGTTATGCCTTTTGCCTCCCTCAATCACATAGAAAAAAAAAAAAAAAAAAAAAAAAAAAAAAAAGTATACAATTCTAGTTGTCTATTTACTCTACCAGATCTTGTAAAGTCGAAACCTGAAGTTAGCTCAACATCTAAATAAAATAACTAAGCCTTAGGCATAATCAACGAACTTCTCTAGATACTTATGAGAACTTAATCCGTGCCTTTCGAGTGACTTTCTTCTAATCTTGTATCTTGTCCTTATCTCAGAAGAATAATACCTGAGTGTTGAAAGTGGCAGTGCACGCTCCATCCAGAACCACGATTGTGCTAGGAGAATTGAATGACCAAGCTTGATACTGAATCTATTGCTGCTACCTATGTTTTCCACAGTGAATTGATTCTTTTTCTATACCAGTGAGTGTGTTAATTCAATAAAGCTGTATTACAAACCACATTCCGAAATTATATTTATGTGTTCTATTGATTCCTTATATGCATGTGCATGAAACCTGATATTCCAGTCTTGCAGAACTCTCCCAATCAATCGTTAATCCTGTATATAATCAGGGCATAACAATAATGTAATGCCCTCGAAAATGTCCCGCACCCACAATAATACTAACCCGAGTTGACGTCAGGTATAGCGTAAAATAGTCGTAGATGGTAAGTCCAATAAACTCATCTCGAGAGACTATCACCGTGGTTCGAAAATAGTCGTAGATGGTAAGTCCAATAAACTCATCTCGAGAGACTATCACCGTAGTTCTTAAAAATCGGACTAAGGTTGCTATACTTTTGTACGTCCGTGGTAGTACAGTGGGTTAGCGCGCGGGCCTGGTGGTGATGGTGGTGCGTCGCTAACCAGGGTTCGAACCCCACCCAAGGCATCTCAAAACCTGTGGGTTTTTAGGGGGGTTAAATTCCCTTCAGAGGTTCGTACCCCGCGCCAGGTACCAGGAAAGGTTGATCCTAAAGGTAGCCTGGGGATAATTCCCATTCCTATTTAACCTGGAAAAACCTAGCATTTCATTGGTGGCCCGTAAGGGGACGTGACCTGGTAGCTACGTCCTGGAGCACCCGTTACGCGAACCCTATACCAAGAATTGAGATGGCTAAGGTAAAAAGGCTACGATACCCTACGACCTTACGAGGCTAGGGACTAGCCTAACTAAAAAGGAATGTGGTGTAATGCCCTCGAAAATGTCCCGCACCCACAATAATACTAACCCGAGTTGACGTCAGGTATAGCGTAAAATAGTCGTAGATGGTAAGTCCAATAAACTCATCTCGAGAGACTATCACCGTAGTTCTTAAAAATCGGACTAAGGTTGCTATACTTTTGTACGTCCGTGGTAGTACAGTGGGTTAGCGCGCGGGCCTGGTGGTGATGGTGGTGCGTCACTAACCAGGGTTCGAACCCCACCCAAGGCATCTCAAAACATGTGGGTTTTTAGGGGGGTTAAATTCCCTTCAGAGGTTCGTACCCCGCGCCAGGTACCAGGAAAGGTTGATCCTAAAGGTAGCCTGGGGATAATTCCCATTCCTATTTAACCTGGAAAAACCTAGCATTTCATTGGTGGGGAGAAATGCCGGGTGTGAAGGGAATTTATGGTCTCCTGAAATATCCCCAGGCTACCTTTAGGATCAACCTTTCCTGGTACCTGGCGCGGGGTACGAACCTCTGAAGGGAATTTAACCCTCCTAAAAACCCACAGGTTTTGAGATGCCTTGGGTGGGGTTCGAACCCTGGTTAGTGACCCAACCATCACCACCAGGCCCGCGCGCTAACCCACTGTACTACCACGGACTTACAAAAGTATAGTAACTGTAATGCCCTCGAAAATATCCCGCAACCCCAATAATGTACTACCCGAGTTGACGTCAGGTATAGTGTAAAATAGTCGTTGATGGGAAGTCCAATAAACTCATCACGTGAAACACCACGAGACTATCACCTGGTTCTTACAAATCGGACTAAGGTTACTATACTTTTGTACGTCCGTGGTAGTACAGTGGGTTAGCGCGCGGGCCTGGTGGTGATGGTTGGGTCACTAACCAGGGTTCGAACCCCACCCAAGGCATCTCTAAACCTGTGGGTTTTTAGGAGGGTTAAATTCCCTTCAGAGGTTCGTACCCCGCGCCAGGTACCAGGAAAGGTTGATCCTAAAGGTAGCCTGGGGATATTTCTGGAGACCATAAATTCCCTTCAGAGGTTCGTACCCAATGAAATGCCGGGTGTGAAGGGAATTTATGGTCTCCTGAAATATCCCCAGGCTACCTTTAGGATCAACCTTTCCTGGTACCTGGCGCGGGGTACGAACCTCTGAAGGGAATTTAACCCTCCTAAAAACTCACAGGTTTTGAGATGCCTTAGGTGGGGTTCGAACCCTGGTTAGTGACCCAACCATCACCACCAGGCCCGCACGCTAACCCACTGTACTACCACGGACGTACAAAAGTATAGTAACCTTAGTCCGATTTGTAAGAACCAGGTGATAGTCTCGTGGTGTTTCACGTGATGAGTTTATTGGACTTCCCATCAACGACTATTTTACACTATACCTGACGTCAACTCGGGTAGTACATTATTGGGGTTGCGGGATATTTTCGAGGGCATTACATTACATCCTTCTTTAACTAGGCTAGTCCCTAGCCTCTTTTAAGGTCGTAAGGTATCGTAGCTGTATCACCTCAGCAATCTCAATATTGTTAGGGTCCGCGTGATGGGTGCTCTATGTAGCTATCAGATCACGTTCCGTGACTGCCACCAATGAAATGCCGGGTGTGAAGGGAATTTATGGTCTCCTGAAATATCCTCAGGCTACCTTTAGGATCAACCTTTCCTGGTACCTGGCGCGGGGTACGAACCTCTGAAGGGAATTTAACCCTCCTAAAAACCCACAGGTTTTGAGATGCCTTGGGTGGGGTTCGAACCCTGGTTAGTGACGCAACCATCACCACCAGGCCCGTGCGCTAACCCACTGTACTACCACGGACGTACAAAAGTATAGTAACCTTAGTCCGATTTGTAAGAACCAGGTGATAGTCTCGTGGTGTTTCACGTGATGAGTTTATTGGACTTCCCATCAACGACTATTTTACACTATACCTGACGTCAACTCGGGTAGTACATTATTGGGGTTGCGGGATATTTTCGAGGGCATTACAAATAATAATAGTTTTTAAAGCTAGCGCATGCTAAGCCAGCTAAGGATAGCCCAATAAGGCCGATTACTAGGTTATTCACTAGGTAGGCCTACATATATGTAATGAATTAGAAACACTTTTAAAACATGGGGTACTCATAATTGGTAGCCTACAACTTCTCGTTTCAAATCTCCCAGCACGCTCGCGGATCTAGATAGAAATCAGGTATATTCACTTCAACTATATATATAGAATCCTTCTTTGAGAATTAGGCGCACTCTTCTTTTCTTGAAAGCTAAATAATGGAAGTTACTAATAATTAAGTTTATTTCAGTTTTACTAATATATTGCGTGAACTTAATCTCGTCAATGATAGTGGACGATTGGATACGTGTTCCAGTATTTATTGGCACTAAATACGGAAGCTCAAGCATAGATGTATTTTCAGTTGTAGCTCAAGGTTGTGGACTCTAAAATATTATAGCATCCACTGAGATATTTTCAGAGTTAATGAAAGTATAGGTAAATCTTATTTTTTAAATTAAATTCACAATTAATTTACTACGAGGATTATAGACGTAATTTCTAGATGAACACTATACTAAAAGGATGGTAAGGTTCACTGGATAAGGTAACACTTCGTTTCTATAACTCGAAATTCAGGGAGAACGGACTCTGTTTATTTTCCACTTGACGGAAATATGACTGACTTGCTGAACAGGTAAAAATCCATCTAAATTCGGTATATAGATTATTTGATGAATTAAAACGTCGTCTTAAAGATCATTCGTTATAGGACGTATTGATCTTCCTGGTTATTTATATCTTAATCTCGTAGGACACTTTATATACACTTTTACGTATTTTGAGATGTTAAAACTCTGGTTATTTCGATCACTTTGGGTTCTAACTTTCTAGTATCTCGTCACTGATACTGAATTAACGTATTTTCTATAATATTTCTTTTCTTGTTGTAGAAATGCACTTTGTTGAGTTTTTCTTCTGATGTTCCGTGGGCCGTCCAGGTTGTCCGGTCGTGTGGAGAAGTTACAGTTGGATTAATGGGCTTGGGGTCTTAAATATTATCGTGTTTATTATTCCTAGGGGTTAGAGGAGAAACGGATATAAATTAAATGTTTAGAACTGGAAAGATGAATTGGCCTAGGCTATAAATATGATACCGGGTCGGCGTTTGACTTACTTGTAAACATGTATGTGTAGGTTATCTGTGGTAGTCCCAGTAATATCTATGAAGTACTTCTAGTATTAAAGGAACTTAGCTGTGATGCAAAGAGTGTAGCTTAGATGATGGACATGTCGATAGGTGAAGATCAGTGAAGTTCTGTTGTTATGTGGCAGCAACTGGTGGTTTGTTGTGAGCGGGACGAAGTCTCTGTGTGAAGTGTCCTGAGATTCCCTTTTATCGTAACAATATAAAATATATTTAAGGGTTCTATATCGTCCCCCGTGATTAAATAATAAGGGAAAATAAACTAAGATATAATTGGTGCAACCACAGTAATATTTATCCACAAAGATAAATAAAGTAATGCGTATAAACAAAAAGGAACCGGCTGTCGTGAACCCGGGAAATTCAAACTACGGTATATATACCAGCTAGGATTCACGACATACTCCGCCACCAGTTATATACATAGTATTTACAATTGTCCCGTCCCGATCATGGATCGCCACAACTGGGAGGAACCCAAAGCAGCCCGACATGACGGCCTCTGAGGGGTATCACCTCGGTCCGCTCCAGTAGCAGGAAGGATAATAATAATAATAATAATAATAATATTTATTCAGTTAGCAATTTACAGATTTGGTACCACATAGTTTGTTACAAATATGACATGTACCAGCCTTGCATAATTCCAACTAAGGATAGCCCAATAAGGCCGTTAGGCGTATTTCCATTGGGGTCCTTGTGGGATTAGGTTAGCTGGGGAAAAATGGGGAGGAAAAAGAAATAGATACTTTAGAGAAAGTATTTCTAGGGGGTTATTATCAGAGTTCGGCTTGCTGTCGCCATCCACTATATACCTCTAAATCTATCTCTAGTGGGTATAGCTTAACCACCAGTTTGGTGGTCAAACCTACTCCTGTTTTTACCTGAACTACCCTACATTCGTGGTCAGGACAACGAAGAAGTTTCATTATCCGACCTATACGCCAAAAAAGTCGGGGGCCGTCATCATGTACTAGAACGACATCCCCAACTTGCGGCGATGCTATCCCTCTTTTTACCATTAAGTGACGATGTTGCTCCCTGAGTGATATTAAATAATCAGTGCTCCACCTTTTCCACAGGTCATGTGAGAGTTTTGTTACATATTGGAAGCATTGGTTGACGGAATTGTTGTTATGCCACGTCGTGTCCTTGAGATCTTCATCCGTGACTTCCCGCCTTGGAAAGCTTCTGATCCGCCTCCCACGAACCAGTTGTGAAGGAGTGATGGGTAGAGGGTCTTCAAGACTACTGTAGCTGTAGCCAAGCGGGCGATCATTGACTGTGGCCTCGAGCTCCAGTAATACCGTATTCAGTTCCTCTGTGGTAACCAATGCTCGACCCAGTACCTTCTTCAAGCCAGCCATTAGGATGCCAATGACCCGTTCCCATATGGCACCGAACCATGGCGCCCTGGCCGGTATAAACCGCCACTCGCACTTGAATTCCGCTAGAGTACCTTTTTACCTTGCATCATCTATCAACTCCCGTAGTGTATTGGCTCCGCTAACAAATGTGGTGGCATTATCACTCATCATAATCTCAGGGTACCTGCTACTAAACCTATGGAACGCATGCAAAAATGATTCGCAGGAGAGGTTAGAAACCGTCTCTATATGGACCGCTCTAGTAACTGCACAGGTGAATAAGACTACATATAGTTTACTTAGAGTACCCCCCTTCTCTTTTACTGGTAAGGCACCTGTGTAGTCAATCCCCGTTACCTGGAAAGGACTCACTTCCTGAACCCTAAACTCCGGCAATGGAGGGGCCTGTATAGCACGGTATGATGTACCTTGCAATCTCTTGCAGATGATACATCCCCTTAAGGCTTTCTTTACTACCTGTCTAATCTTGGGGATCCACCATCTTTGCCTTATGTAATTTACAACATAACTAATACCACTATGGTTACACACTTTGTGGCAGTAATTACTAAGGAGAGTGGTTATACGATGTTTATTAGGGATAAGGATAGGGTACTTGGCGCTATCATGTAAAGCTGAAAAGTGTAGCCTACCTCTACAGCGTATCATGCCTCCCTCCATATAGAGGCCTAACAGCTTCACTATATTGCTTGGTGTGCCCTGTCCTTTTGACAAATAGTGCTGTTCTTCAGAGTAAGCTTCTCTCTGAGCTACCTTAATCATGGCTGACTCTGCTGCTCTTAATTCCGGCACCGTCAAGTATGCCGGGTTTGCCTGATAGTTCCCTTGTGTCTTCTCTTTAAGAGTCCTAATAAACCTAAGGACCCATGCCATTACATGCCATGACTTCGTCTTTATATATGAGCCATATCGGTCCCAATTCAATATGGTGTGACGCCTACCAGCGTTGGCAGAATCGCCTCCCGGTAGCCACTAGCGCTCGCCAGGGCAGTGAAATGGGCTACAGTTATCAGAGAATGTTATACTTTCTTTCTTGTGAATCGTCATGTCACAGGCAGTATAGAAGTGGTCTTTATTTTCGTCTGTGACAATGCATTATATTTTATATCATCAGTTATAAGTTTAATGTATAAGACTGAATGATACAGCTAGAGAGTGTGAATGAGTAAGTGCAGGAGGCAGAGTGTTGTGCGCGCAGTGTTACGCATTGTCTCGGTGACGTCATGCCACGGCCGGGCCCTCTGAGTGGCTGGCCGCCTTGCCGCCCTCGTGTCGCGGCAGGAGGTAGTCCCCCCGCACTCCCTGCTGCATTTGTGCCTTCCTTGCTCAGAGCTTGCTTGACCAGCATAACCTACACATCTCCCTTGCCATCTGTCCCCGACTTCCACCTCTAGAACACTTTCTCTCTCTCTCAACTTCTTACCTCATATTCTTCTAATCTATTTAATATCATAACTCCCCTTTGGTTCTGCACGATTTCATATATTGGCCATCGTATTATATGCTGAAGCTCTCAGATATTTCATGCTTAGTTAGTCATTTTGGAGGGGTTAACATTTTGTCTGTAGAGGTTCGACACACTCGCGGTGTCTCCCTACCTATTTCTTGGTTGTCTGCTGGGCTATTTAATGCTAGACGGGGGTGAGGCTATTGATGTGATTTCCGATGTGTACCAGGTTTTGTTGAACTTGTACAATCGCAACGGATACGTGGGAAGCCTAGGTTGTCTTTCTGACTGTGTACCTTGTGAGTTTAGCACTGTGTTGCGAGTGAGGGCTTTTGCCTCTGCCACCCAACACTGTGCTAACTCGTTTTGCTTTGACTTGAAGAGGGTCGCCAGGAGAGAACCAGATACTAGCGATCTGGTTCTCTCAAGAGAGCACCCCGTCATTTAACGTAATTTGGCCGTACAGTCTTAAGGACCTCACTAGGCTACGAGCCGCTTGCTCAGCCATTGTTTCCTAGCCTACGACATCCCAGCTAGACTTTATTCGCCTAGCAGACACCCGATTAGGATTATAAACTCTTATGACTGTTATGTATGCAGCATTTTTATTCACGTTGATTGTAAGCCTTGGTTGTTGTTGAGTTGCACAACCTGAGCAGGCTTTTACGTTGCCTGAGGAAGTACTTCTTTTGTTGTTGGAGATAATACTATTGCACATTTATCGTTATTCCCGTGCCAGTTAACACTGTATGTCCCTACACTTGTCATATCTTGTTCCTGCTTTATATAACAGTTCAAAATCCGATTCGATCATCTTAAGCAGCATCAGACTTTCTTCAGAAGATTCCTGTTCGATGCTTTAGGACTTTCATTCACTTTCTTTAATATAGGAGTGACAGTTTATTATTGTTTAGAATAACTTTAATTATACCTTCTTCTTGTTTGCATTAAATCATTCCAGTGATTTAATTAAGCTCTCTATCTTTTTCCTTGTATACATTATTAACGTAATTGTATGTTGTTGTGATCAGGCTGTATCAGAGATCATCAGCCTGTAGTAGTAGTGCACTTATACCGAGTTAGAGGATACCCCGCTATCGCAGATTTAACTCTGGAGGGTATAGGTGTTTTTGTGCGCCGGCATTATAAGTTTGAGGGTTGGATCTAGTGTTACCGTTGTGGCTGTGTGCCTTTCTAGTCCAATGATTAAGAGCCCTTGTTTTATACGAGTCTCGGTCGTAACAATGGCAGTAGGGGCAACCGGTACCGGCAATGACAGGGTTCCTTCTTGACTCATGTTCCAACCCACAGTGGTGTCCCCTCCTATTGAGCCCCCTATTGGGCCATGATCAGGCCATAGCATTTGGTGAGGTAGCCATGTGGGCCCTCCCCACCAAAGCGAAGAAGCAACTGAGGACACATATGAAATCCCTCTGGTGACTAGATCACTGGGGTTGTCCTCTGTGGACACATAACGAAAATGAGCGCCGGGGACTAATGACTTTATCTCATCAACTCTATTTTGAACATATAGGCAAAATCTTTTTACTAGACAACCAGCATAGGGTTATCTGGCTGTCCGCCCAGAGGTATACATTCTCTATAATCAGCTCGTCCGCGTAGGCCTCACATATATAACATGCGAGACGAGCTGCGAGAAGAACAGCAGTCAACTCCATCTTAGGTATGGTGAGGGACTTAATAGGCGCCACCTTAGCTTTGGCCATTACTAACCTACTCACCTCATCACCAACCGCATAGGCCGCTACACCATATGCTACTGAGCTAGCGTCACTAGATAGGTGCAGCATAACCCTCTTAGAATTAGTGACCTGACGGGGAAACATGATACCTGTACTATCTATCATATCGTTATAAATACCCTGCCAGTTAGCTCTCATGTCATCTGGAATGGGGACATCCCACCCACACTCTAATCTCCACAAGTCCTGTACGAACCTCCGCGCCCGGATGGTTACCGGTAGCAACACTCCTAGAGGATCGAACACACTCGCGGTTAGACTTAGAGCCTCGCGTTTTGTAACCAATGCAGGGCTACTTCCGCGGCAATTAACCTGTAACATATCCTTATCAGTTAGCCACTCAACGCCTAGTACCTTAACCCTGTCTTGTTTGGCGGAAGCTATATCCTTCAGGTGCAACAGTTCCCGCAAACTCTCATTATTTGTGACCCACTCACGTAAAGACAGGTTAGCGCTGGAAAATATTCTATGGGCATCCCAACATTGTTGTTGCAAATCACCTACATCATCACCAGTCCCCTGTAAGTTATCAATATACAACCCCCTTTTTAGCTTATTAACTACTTCACTGTCCTCCTGTATCATAGACAGGTGTTTTTGAATGGTAGCATTAAGGAGGAACTGGGAACAGGTGGCCCCGAACAGAACTGCACGGAACCGGTAGACAATGTAAGGACTTGCAACATCCAAGGGATCAACGGGCCACAGAAACCTAGTAGCATCCCTATCCTTCTCACTCAACCCCACCATGAGAAATGCTTTCTCAATATCACTCACCCAGGCAAATTGATGGCATCTAAAGCGCAGAAGCACCTGGGTGAGGTCAGCCACTAGCGATGGACCTGTATGGAGACGGTCATTCAGACTGAACGCCTTCTCGTCCATCCTAGCCGAACAGTCAAACACTATCCGTACAGGCGTAGTAACACTATCCTTGGTAATACCATGGTGAGCTAAGTAGTGAATGGGATGACCAGCTTGATTCCTGTTTTCTACCCTTTCAATAAACCCCCTTTCTATCTGATTATCCAGAACCTTTGTATACTGTTGACAGTAGTTGGGATCCTTTATAAACTTACACTGCAAGCCTCTCATTCTGCCCAGGGCTAACTTAAAGTTATCAGGTAATTTATCTATGTTATCTCTCCACGGCAGTTCCACTATATACTGTCCCTGTGCTTCGGAATACTGTACCGTTTCAGAAAATCTATTTAAGACTTTCTCCCCACCCTTACCAGTCTCATTAGGACTTATACCAATATGGTCCAAGTCCCATAGAGCTGTCAGAACCTTTAATTCTGGAGAATTCATGCCAATATCTTCCTGTATCTCCACTAAAGGGTCTACTGCTAACTTAAGAACAGTGACTAACTCTACATGGGCCTCTTCTATATCTGACTGATAAGTGCCACTCAGTGCATAACCATAAATTGTGGGTAACATAACTATACTTCCTTCCCTGACATTGCCTGAATGTACAAAGTGGTAATAAAAGTCCGCCCCAATCAGTAACTCTATCATATCTCCATCAGTGATACCTGGATCGGCTAATTTGTAACCCCGAGCCTTGATAGCATTTACCTCCATCTCTAATCCTCTCCCTGGTTTGTATACTGGTAACTCCTCCACCACAACGGCTCTCAATTTACGCACCCTTCTTCTGTGATGATAGGTTAACTCTACTATTTCATACTCAGTACTACCAAGTGAGCCAGTAAATCCCTGGAGCCTTAGCTGTTCCTTACTGACCCTAACGTAATCAAGCTGCGATAAAGCAGAGCGCAAGATGAAGGTACGTTGCGAACATTGGTCCAACAAAGCTCTTACTTTACTGGTATGACCGTTTCTGTCGGTCAACGGAATCAGAATGGTAGGCAACAACACTGCATTACGGCCCGAAGCCACAGCCATGGTCACTGTTGGTTCAGGGGCTGCTGGTTGTCCAGTTTGTTCAAGGCGTGGCGTCGGACACAAATAATTAAAATGTTTCTGTTGGCAGAATCGGCACGGCCTAATTTTAGGGTTAGTACACCCCTGGCTGCCATGTTCTGACGACAGGCACCCGACGCACAATTTCAACTGCCTTGCTCTATTGGCCTTGGCGGGACTGTTCTTGTATTTTGCACACTTTGCCCAAAAATGTCCTGTCTTTAAACACAACTTACATCCATACTTATGCTTGGTATCGGGTTTCTGATACACTGCATATGCTGCTGTGGCGGTCGCCCCAAACTGTTCTAGTGGATTATGTCTACTTTCTAGATTGCACACTAATTCAGTCTTAAACACACAAACATATTCATCCACATCCAGCCAGTTGTCTTTTAATTCACGGTTAATCACTTCAGAGAGTGCACTAGGAAGTTTATTATGCAACAGTACTGCACACATTTCACTTACTGTTACATCCATAGAGCGTAATGACTCTAACGCACACTCAAATGACGCGGAAAAATCTTTCAGAGCACTGACCTCCTGGCTAGGATGCAGGAGATTACACAGTTTCACTATGTGAGCTGCTTTGATGCGATCCTTTTGATCATAACTGTTTTTCAGTATAGTGACCACTGGTTCATAACTTGCAGCGACCAAACCAAACTAAACCCACCAACAATTTGTAGAGCCTCACCACTAAGTTGTCCCTTTAGATACGTAAATTTATGAATGTCAGTTAAGTCTGTTTGGGAGTGAACACTACAATCAAAGAGCTCCCAGAAACCCACCCACTGTGTTGGATCCCCATCAAAAACTGGCAACTTCAGGGAGGGTAGCTTAATACCCTTCTGTTTCCTACTTGCTGCACTATCATGACATCTACCAGTAGTGGTTGTCTGTAGAGCACTATCTAACTCAGCTAACTGACTGTTTACTTGATTAACATACTGCATATCTTTCACCATCTCATCCTCTAACTGATCATCTGAATATAAGCTATACAACTCTATGCTATACGACTCGATATCAGCTAGGGCCTTCTCTATAGTGATTTTCACACCCCTTACATCATGCAGTGTAGCAGCATGTTCAATAAATTCAGACAGATTAGAGGTAAGCTTAGTAATCCCTCCCTTCTTGGCGGCCCTGAATCGCCACAATGACTTTATTTTCTCCTCCATTCTTAAATATTTACAGTAACTAAAGCTTAAGGAACAACAATACTAATCGTCACGGTAGGCTAACCTATTCTAATCTATTCTAAGCCTAGGCTAACCTACTTACATTGATGACGACAGCAACCAAGCAAATTAAAGCATGCAGATCGCGTGCCTCCTGTGAGTTTACAAATGATCAAAGAAAAGGAAAATTACCCTATGTCATATTACTCTACTTTACAATATTTACTTTACTAGGCTATATTAAATTTTAACAAATTACAAAGAAAAAGAAAGAAGGATCAAGACTCCTCTGAAGGAGGAACAGCCGCAGCCGTCGTCCTAGTCTTTAGATCTAGCCTATTGCGTCGACTGCTCCTCCTCGGCCTTGTCCTTCTCCTCAAAGAAGGCACGCGCTCTGTCTAATAGCCTATCTAACACCTTCCGGCTCCCTGGCACATCTAACCCAGGCTGAGGTCTGCCTGACAGTGTCCACCCTTGCCCCTGGTCTATAGAACTGCTTAACAAAAAAAAAGCAGGGCACTGCACTGGACGGTCCAGCGGAAAATCCCGGACATATGCACCCCTCAACATTTGTCCCCTGGATCGCCCAGCTCTACAAAAAGGCAGACAAGTCAGGCCTAATACCCCCCCAATTCTTATCAATATATAACAGATGACCCAGTATCCTGGTCACACGGCACCAATTATATCCTGTTTATTATTCCTAGGGGGTAGAGGAGAAACGGATATAAATTAAATGTTTAGACCTGGAAAGATGAATTGGCCTAGGCTATAAATATGATACCGGTTGGCGTTTGACTTACTTGTAAACATGTATGTGTAGGTTATTTGTGGTAGTCCCAGTAATATCTATGAAGTACTTCTAGTATTAAAGGAACTTAGCTGTGATCAGGGGCGTAGCTAGAGATTTGGAGGCCCAGGGGGCTTGGTGCCTGGAGGGGCCCCCTCCATGGTTTGCTTATTATAGAAGGGGGTGGGGGTGGCGAGCGAAGCGAGCCTAATCAGCTGGGGGGTTCGGGGGGGCGCTGTAAGCCCCCCGAGAAAATTTTAGAATAATAATGCTACCTAGGTGCATTTTGACGATATCCATGACTCAATAGTGGGGTACTGGTAATAATTTAATATACAATTAATTATTATATCACCGTTATCTAATGCATTAGGAATACATGTACAATGGATGGTACAATACTGTAAAACATATACCACTTTGATGAACTCTTTCTCTTTGTCGTTCATTAGGCATGTCTGAAATAAGAATATAAAATATAATACTAATAAAATAATAAAAAATAATAATGTATATGAAACGTGATAACATTAAAATATTATTTCAACCCCACCACTGGCGTTAGGGAGTTAAAATAGGCGTCATTGGTAGGCCTAATCAAGCTATGCATTACCTCAAATCTCAATACTGGGGGCCTCTTCTTGAGAACCCCAGTAACTTGTTAGAAAGCTTACCAACGTTTGCACCTGACCCTGAACCAGCCAAAGGGCTAGATTAACCTACAAACGAGTATTCAATGCTCACAACTGTGTTCCTTCTTATTTCACAGTTCCTGGGCTTGATATGTACAGCCACCATAGCCTATAGCCTATATGGAAGGCGTATGGTAGCATAAATAAAAGTGCTCCAGAGTCTAAATTTGAAAGAATGAGTCATAGTGCTCATAGCCTAACCAAGGTACCCTGCACTCTACACCATTAATGTTGCCTCTCTATGCTCTATCTTAGCTGATGTATTGCACCCATACTTAATTGACTAATATTAAACGACTATGCATCTTTTTCACGATAAAGCTAAGGTTTAGTAAGACCATAAACATTGTATAGGCTATGTTAGGCCCCCTACAGTTCGAGAAAAAAATATGAGACCAAAACATAGTCCTACAAATTTCAAGGCCTAAATATTTAGCACTTTAGAAGTTTAGCCTACTCTACAAATATCTTCGATACCACTCAACTTTCTCACAAGGTTAAGTACATAGGTTATCTATGAAATATAGCTATCGATTTGACCATTACAGTTCACGAAAAAGAAAATATTACCGAAATATTTGGTTCATATATTTATATATAATTGTATGTAGGCCTAATCTTCGATTATACACTCAACTTACTTACAATCACCATGTTTCTTGTTGTCAAATTAGGCTATATCTATAATATCTTATTATTCCTTTACACGTGCTTACGAAAAACACAGTATATTAACCAACTGTCAAACTCAATAGTAATGTATATAAAGTATAATCATCAGGCCTACCTATAGGCAGTGCGTCCTAAGCAAGTGGCGGGTAGGAGGCTAGGAGCGAGAGCGACGATGTTTCCCCTTGCACCGCCAAATCAATACTGATGGAGTGATCGTTATTTTTCTAATTTTAAATACCCATGACGTCGCAGGATAGAAGAAAAGAAAGAGGTTAAATCAGAAAACACATGGTGTTTATTTTACTCATTATTAATATTACTTCTATATACAGTATATACTATTAGTATAATTAATATTATTTTCAGATCCATTTGGGGGCCCCCTTCTCTTGGGGGCCCGGGGGGCGATTTCAAACAGCCCCCTCCCGCCCCCCCCCTTAGCTACGCCACTGGCTGTGATGCAAAGAGTGTAGCTTAGGTGATGGACATGTCGATAGGTGAAGATCAGTGAAGTTCTGTTGTTATGTGGCAGCAACTGGTGGTTTGTTGTGAGCGGGACGAAGTCTCTGTGTGAAGTGTCCTGAGATTCCCTTTTATCGTAACAATATAAAATATATTTAAGGGTTCTATATCGTCCCCCGTGATTAAATAATAAGGGAAAATAAACTAAGATATAATTGGTGCAACCACAGTAATATTTATCCACAAAGATAAATAAAGTAATGCGTATAAACAAAAAGGAACCAGCTCTCGTGAACCCGGGAAATTCAAACTACGGTATATATACCAGCTAGGATTCACGACAAATATGGTTCCGTAACTTATTGGAGAAACAGTTGGTCACAATATCGGATTAACGCAAGTATTCTCAGCATATAGCTTCCAGCGAATCTTGACTATCCTGACCTTTATATTAATCGTTGATGGAGTTCTGTTCAGGTACTCTTGAACTGAGGTTTTAAATGCTAAGTTTCAGGTCTTGCCGGATTAACTTAGCATCGGATTAACTCAAGATGAGTAGATAATTGCTCTTCTTGACTGTCACTAACCCTTATAAGAGGTTCAAAGAAGTCAGGCGGTGTTAACCTTTTAGTCACAAATTCTGGTGGGTTGCCACAGACAATTTGTGCCTAGGATTTATGTATGCAGACTCGCAGAGTGCCCGTGAAGGTGTCTCGCTAAACCCTTCTAACACAAAAGATCTTTCTAACTTAGATCTCTGTGAGAAAATGCTAGTATAACTTCTTAATAGAAAAATGCTGACAGGTAGGGTTGCCTGAATCTTTCAACGTTTTCACTATCTTGAAATTAATCTAGTAGGGATAACTATACAGTATTAAGTTCTGGGATGCCAGAGTTAATAATGTTAAACATATATAGATACTATTGCACTATTAAAGTTATTAACCCCTCTTTGGCGGGACCGGACTTAAGTCGGTCTAGAGAAGAAAGGACTATGTGGCGGGGACCGATTTAAAGCGGTGTGCAATTTTGAGCAATAATTGGCTCTGAGAGAGAGACGAGCGGTGGGAGGAGCGTAGGTCGGCTCTGACCATTCGGCACGGGTCCCGCGCGGCAACTGCCGTCCCCTCCACACACATCCACACTCACTACCTTGCTACACAGGGAATTATGTAAGGAAATTACCGTATTTTAGGGATTTTTCCTTCGTCTTGCACGATCGTTGCAAGAGAACGCGTGGTCGTAGAAGGATGGTTCTGGTGTCATTGGAAAGCTGAATTATCGCCCTTTCAGGGATACATAATTGTATTACGTTCTGGCTCTTGTTTATGCATGAAAAAGAGCACGGAAACAAAGTCGTTTAGGGTAAAACTACCCGCTTGGCGGGTAGTAGAAGTTACTGACGGGCCCGCTCGTAAGGCGTTAAAGCATAAGTGGAAGAGGACATACCATGCACTTTATAATTTTAATTACTTATATATATATATATATATATATATATATATATATATATATATATATATATATATATATATATATATATATATATATATATACTGTTAAGTGATTGGGTTGCCACATATAACAAAGATCCTAAAATAAGGTGTATATATTTCACAGACAGTATAAGGACTTCGGGTTGCCATTATCAATAACTATTCCTGGATTGGGTAAAAATTAGTATTCCTTCAGAGCGGGTTGCCGATCTCAAGAAAGCTTTATTTCTACGTGCTTCCTTCTCGTTTCTCGGGGTTTATATAGTTTTCAAAATGGGGGAAAAGAGGGGGGGAACTAGGTGTTGTCAGGCCCCAGGAAAGTATGATTTATTCTTATGAGAGTTGTACACTGATGTGGTTAGTGAAAATTATATAAGCAAGTCATCTTCGATCTTATTAACATTTGTTGGTGATTATTTAAAGTATCACATAGAGAATATATATTTAATAGTGGCCCCTCCATCATTGACGATATTGCCTATTAGTATAATAGTCTCCATTCAACATCCCGCGACAGCATTTTGAATCTACCGCACGGAAGGATCATGGAGTGATCATAAGTGCACGCTTAATTCCCTTATGGAATCGTCATAATGATTGGGTACCCTACAGAAAAAACTCTGTAAAAAATAAAAATTAACTTAATATTTGTTATCATATGACTTTCCATATGTGGATTTCTTGTGTTTTGCTTCCCCGACTCCAGGCCCCATAGCGGCAATCTTCGTCCTTCCTCCTTCCGCGGCCATACAAGCCAGTGGGGTGCCGCCGTTAATCCCGCTTCATTCGACGTTCTAGCGCTTCTAGTGAGTCCTTGCTCATTTGTATACACCTGCGTTGTAAGGAACAGAGTTTAGATTAGCTAGCAACGGCTGCCCCATTGGTATGTCCGCAGGAGTGTGTAAATTAGGGTACTATTGTAACAGGCGCCTACGTATCACAGGATCTTCGCGCCACGTGTGTTAATATTATGTTGTGTTTGCGCCTTTAGCTTTTGATATCATAGCTAGGAGGCTACCACTCTACAAGATTATGCTTCAGGCCGTCACTAAGAGGCAGTTGCATATACTTTTTGTAAGTAAGTATACTAAGCAAATGCTCTACTCTAAGGGTGACTGCACGTGGTGCTACGCCTTCTAGAGTCCGTATTTGCTTGCGGGCCCCTGTCGTGGTCCTCCCCTCGTCTGGTTGCGGTTGCTGGGTCTTCGGAGCGTCGTCTACCTGTGATGTTTCGTCGTGCCATGTGGCCAGCCTGGTTAGGGGTCTCCAGTGTAGGCTGCAGGTAATTTAGGTTTCTGAATTCTCTGTTTTTTTTATGATTAAGCCTATGTGTGCCCCTGGTGTTTTACATGTGTGCTTTGCATGTTTTTAGGGGTTTGGGAGACGTCCCTGTATATGTGTGGGTTTTGGATAGAGGAGCTGTGCATTTGTCTCCCCTCTCTAAAATTTTGGTTGTTTTTCTCCGGCGGCCCCGTGCAGCAGGGCCCTGGTTACCCGTTTTCAAAATGGGTAGGGAACAACCAAATGTCCTGGCGTGGTAAGCTGAACCACAATCCTTCCGGCGGAAGTGCGGATTCCTACGGGAGCTCAGAACTCGGCCCGCCGAGTTAACTCACCCTGACCACAATTGTCACGCGGTAAAGACTTCCTCGCCCTGCGGCGCCACAGTCAAGTGTGCAAGTGTTAAGATACGTCATGCATTATGGATAGTCATACACTAACAGTCAATAGGGCCTGTGGCACTTGTCACAGGTAAGCAGTTCCAATCAGCATAGACGGAAAAGCCCCAGGTTTTTTCACGGCGAGTCCAACGGAAGGTTAGAGTAGTTGTGACTATAGCTAATTTTCCGGCGGACTCAAGGTAGGATGTATTAACACCTCGCAGGTTATCCTTATGAGCATTGATTCCTGGAAATTTTCTATTTCCAGACACCGACACCTCACTGACTACAGGACCGGCAGTTGGTGGCTGCTGATTCCGGCTGGGGGGGGGGGGGGGACCCTTTATCCATCATGCCTCGGTTTGAGTTATGCGCTACTCCTAACTGTTCACTGTTACCTATATTCGCTCATAAATTTTTCTTAAAATGTGTTAAGTGTTTAGACCGCTCTAGAGGCTTGTGGGTGTCGAGGCGTTGTTCCGTCTGTGCCGACTTGAAAACGGCTTTGTTCACCAAGAAAGGCTTGTCGTGCTTGGCAGCGTTGCAAGAAATAAAGGCCATTTATAACACTTATGCCGAAGACACAGCCCATAAGGCTCTTCACTGTGATGACGAAGCCCTCTGGGAACAATTAATAATAAAGTCACCTCTGGTCAAATCAGCTTCTAATAAATCTGTTAAGTCTAAAGTAAAATCTAAAAAAACTTTCCAAAGAGGTAGTGAGTAGCAGCAGTGGCACTGACAGTGAAATTACCGAGGTTTCCCCCCCCCCCCCCCCCCCCCCGACCGCCCAAAGAGGAGACGATCACCCTCTCCAAATGGTCTAGGTCTAGGTCGCCCAGAAGACAGTCCCGACACTCTTCGGCTGAGTCTTCCCGGTCTAGCAAGCGCCGGAAGGAGGACTCTTACTCACATAGGGTAGGCGGAAAGAGACCCCACAGCCACCTCCCTCTACCCCTACCTCCGACACGCCTAACGTCGAATCCGGCGGCTCGGAAGTGGGGACAGAGGACATGGAATCCCAGCCTAGTCATGAGCAATCCTTCAATGTACCGCCTGATTTCACCTTTGCTATCCCTAAGCTGAATTATGTGCCACGTACTAACCTCTCAGCCGGACCTAGACGAGTCCTGGCCAAGCACTATAAGGGTTTACCTTCAGGGTAACAATATTTTGACAGCTCCCAAATAATCCAAGACTCACAGCCACCCGTGGCGCGGGGGTGCTGGCGTCAATCGGAGCCATCTCAGAACAGTGTTAGAGTAAGTCAGGAACCATTGATTGAGAGTAATATTGAGATGTTACCTTCGTCTGTCCCTGATTTGGTGTGGCCACCGGCGGACCAAGCGCCGGAGGCGCAACAGCATATTTCTGAGGAGTTTGAGTTAAGTAGGGAGCTGGAGGAAGTGCTTTTATCCTCGGCTCAACCGGGTCAAACAGGTGAGGGGTCTGAAGCTAGCTCCCAATCTTCTAGGGGTTCCCACAGTAAGTGTGTTACCTCAGATGAGATAAGTGATATCTTACATAAAGTGATGCAACAGTATAATCTCCCTACCTCCTCCGAACCCCCTGTGAGTCTACCGGTAGTTTCCCCGAGTCACTCCACGATAAGACCTCTAGAACCTTCGGGTTTTCTTGCCCCCCAAGCCACTGTGCCTCCTATGTCCATGTCTCCGGCAGTAACAGCGGCTTCCGGCACTACAGTGCCAGCCACGCTTACTACCACTAATTTTAGAGTAATCTCGGATATCACTCCCCCTCCCTTAGATAAGGTTCCTCAGAGGAAAGGCCCATATGCCTCTCCTCTATGGACCGGACTGTTCATGGGTTCCGGAAACGCCACTAAACCCACATTTAGCACAACCCACCATTTCGGGAGACCTACCGGTCCCTAGTGAGTGGAAAATTGAGATAAACAAAAACAGAAAGTTCAGGGTTAAGAATGAAGCGGGGAGATTACTGGATGTATCAATCAAGGCTATACCTAGTTTGTATAATCCGGATTTCTTTGTTCATACGGCGGCCCCGGCAGTTCCTGCCGCCTCATCTGCACGACTCTTTGCGGACTGGTCGAAAGCCGATGGCATTAATGATGTTAAGGCTTTGAATGCTCTCACGCCGGAACTGGATACAATTCCAGTACTGGATCAGTCGCATACGCCAGTCCTGCAAATGGGGCGGATAGGAGTGGGTCCCTGGGTAGATTGGGAGTTAGAGGCTCAGGTATTTGCATCAACCATTACGTCTAAGTTCTCTCATCAGGTTCCACAGGAAACTCATAATTATTTCTCGTTACCTGTAAATAAGGCTGACGGGGTGTCGCCGGATTTGTTTGCTTTTTTAGCGGCACCCAAAGTAGCCCTACACTCTCTAGATGAACCCTTTTGCACTCCTCCGGCAGCTCATTTTGAGAGGGATTTTAAATTACGAAACAAAGCCTACCGGATGTTCTCTCAGTATTTAGTCAGTCGCCAGGTTGCTGTCTCTCTTACCAGGACTATCTCGGTCATTGCTGACCCACATGTTAGGAAGGCCACTGAGTTGTAACGTAGAATTTTATTGCAAAACTCTATTCAAACCTTAGGAGACATCAGAATAGCAATCATGGAAGCGGTTCGAGACCGCCATGATCTGAGGGTGCATCTAGTGAAAAAGTTACCGGATGACATTGGACGCCGGGTAACTCTTTCGCCGGTACTCACTGCCTCCCTTCTTAACTCAGAAACGTGGAGTGTAGTCTTTAATATGGTCAATGGGTGGAAGCAGATTACCTCCCAAGCTAGGAGAGAACCATTTAAGAAACCTTTTCATAAGCCAAAGAGCGGAGGTAAACCTAACCAACCGCATGCTAAACAGTCCTTTCGAGATCCTCAGCAGGGAAGTAATCAGCCCAAGCCCAAACAAAGTAAATATTTAGGGTATAGAGGTAAGCCACACCAGAAACCAAATCAGGGGCAGACGTCAACCAAAAATAGTCAGCCATCTGATACCAACCCACCTCCCCCTCCAAAAAACTAGCTACCCAAACTCTCAGTCTCCCAGTGCCGTGCTTAGGCGTGCCGGATTCGAGAGTTGTCTTACCGAACAGGCCCAGTTTGCAACTGGGGTCGTTCCAGTTATTCCGCTCAGCCTAGGCCCAGGAAAACTTGGGCCAGGAAAGTAGTGAGCAAAGGAATCACCTGGGGGTGGCTCCGGCGACCTCGACTGCGTCAGGCGCTAGAATATAGGTTTGACTCCTGCAAGGAGATAAAGAAAACCTAATATTTAGTAGTGGCCCCGTAATCATTGACGATTATGCCTATTACATAAGGCTACCTCTTCAAACGCTCATAAGCGTAGTTTGAATCTACCGCCGCAGAGCTCCGAGGACCTTCATCATAAGCACACGCAAAATCACTCATGGTTCGTCTTTATGATTGGGTTCTCACTACGAAAAAACATCGTAACAAATCAAAAATAAAAATAAAATAAGAATAACTATTCATAAGCTTTCCATATTCCGTGGATGTACTTCTGTGGATTCTTGGACCAGACGCTGACTAGCGCATTTTTCCGCCTTCACTGACATATCAAGTATAACAAAATCCTTAATACATCAACGAATGGGAAGGGGATGGTCGGGAGGGCCCCAGTCGTCAATGATTACGGGGCCACTACTAAATATTAGGTTTTCTTTATCTCCTTGCAGGAGTCAAACCTATAATTTATTAGTGGCCCCTCCATCATTGACGATTATGCCTAATATCTAAGACTGGAGGGGGACATTCGTAATCATATCATAACCATTGCAAATAGAATAGGCAGATAATCAAACAACCACATAGTATTCTTACTTTGTAAAAATTATATTTATGTATAAACTTTATACAACATATAAAAAGGGGTACAAGCAGGGGCGTGCTTAAAGAAGCCTGCTTGAGGAAAAAAGGTAACTATGAGAATCTGGTCACAGATCTGAAAGTTAAAGGCACCCCACTTAAATTAAGTGGTGAAAAATAAAACTTTATGTTTACATGTGCACATATAAACCCCATTATTCTAATGTGTATATTCCTTAAAATTAGACAAAAAATAGAATAAATTCTTGTACTATCGCAGATGTACTTACTAAAATGCTACTCGTAGTTGCAACTACCGAGAACTCTTAAAATTAAATTGCTTCAACAGTGTATCCCACTTAAAGAAACAATTGTTGTACTACATCCATTGTACCTCATCAACATTTCCCGTAGTCATTACTACAGAGAAATTTTAATCTATCTATCTATCTATTGCCTGACGCCAAGTAAAGCTAAACAAAAATATATAAGATATTTTTAACATCTATCTATCATCTATTGCCTGACGCCGTGATCCCCGAAGGGGTGGCCACGAACGAACCGCCCCCATGCACCTCTGTCCCCAGTCAGTCGACGCCCCTCCCCCCAACCAGCACCACCTTCGTTCATGTACTTCCTCACTCCATCCTTCCACCTCATATTCGGTCTACCTCTCCCCCTCTGTCCCTCCACCTCGCTCTCATACACCCTCTTAGTCATTCTCTCGCTTTCCATACGTTCCATATGGCCGAACCATCTCAAGTTGTTCCTTTTCACACACTTTCCAGCACATCTACCTCCACACCACACCTCCTTCTTACTTCCTCATTAGTCTGTCTATCCCTCCATGTAACTCCGCACGCACTCCTTAAGTAATTCATTTCCACTGCTCTCACTCTTGGTCTGAGTCTCTCAACCAACGTCCATGCTTCGCTTCCATAAGTCAGTGTCGGGATTACCACACTGTCATGCAAGGACTTCTTCACTTCCATACTGACCACCCTATTTCTTGTTACTGCTTTTAGCGTTCCTACAACCCTCTTCCCCTGTTGTACCCTCTCCCGCACCTCTTCATCCATAGTCCCATCTTTACTCAACACACTGCCCAGATACTTAAAAGAGTTGACGATCTCCATAGCCTGACCGTTCAGCTTCACCTCACACTCTGTGACTTCACCCCTTTCGAAGACCATAACCTTGCTCTTCCCCGTATTTACCTTCAAATTCCGTTTTTCGCACACTGTTCCAAACTCATTTACCAGACCCTGCAACTCCCATTCATTATCACTCATCAGAACTGTATCATCCGCAAACAGCAGTATAGGTAGCTTCCACTCAATTCCCTCCCTTTTCAGCGATACACCAACATCCACTGCTCTTGATAGTATTTCTTTCATAACTCCATCCATATATACAGTAAACAACCACGGGGACATCACACACCCCTGTTTCAAACCAACATTCAGGTCAAAGAACTCGCTCTGCTCACTCTCCACACGTACTGCCGCCTTTGCACCCTCATACATGCTCTTCACTGCTTTCAGCAACTTGCCCTCTACTCCGTATATTCTAAGTACTTTCCACAAACCTTCTCTATCCACTCTGTCATAGGCCTTCTCCAAGTCCATAAAGGCAACATACACCTTTTGTTTCTTCTCCAGATACTTCTCCACAACACAATTCAGGGTAAAAATCTGATCTACACATCCTCTTCCCTTCCTAAAACCTCCCTGCTCGTCGCCTATCCATTTCTCCGTTCTCCGTTCTCACTCTCACTCTCTCAATCACTACCCTACTGTATACCTTCCCTACTACGCTTAGAAGACATATTCCTCGGTGGTTACCACACACTCCTCTTTCCCCTTTGCCCTTATATAGGGGGACTATTATGCCAGTCTTCCAGTCATCGGGTGCACTCCCCTTCTCCCATGCTAGTTTGCACATTTTCCATACCCATTCTATCACTATCTCACCACCATACCTCAACATTTCCCCACACACTCCATCTGTTCCTGGTGCTTTCCCCAACTTCACTCTTTTCATGGCTTCCCACACTTCTGACCTCCTGATCCCCACCTCCTCCTCCACTACTTCTCTTCTTCTCCCTCCCATACCATATCCAGCTATGTTTGCTGGCTCTTCATTCCTTTCATTTAGCAACTCACTGAAGTACTCCCTCCATCTTTCGACTCTCTCTTGCTTCTCGGCTAGCATTCTCCCATTCTTATCTTTCACACCCTTACTGTTTCCCTTGCTACCTTCCCTAACTTTCTTGACTTCTTTCCAGAACAGTTTCTTACTCTCCCTCCATTTTACACTCAGATTCCTTCCAAATTCCTCATCTACTCTTCTCTTACTTTCCTTCACTACTCTCTTCACCACCCTCTTACTCTCCACGTACCTCGCTCGTTTCTGTCTCTCGGAATCTTCATTCCCTCTGCTACCCAACCACTCTCTATATGCTTTCTTCTTTTCTTCCACAGCTATTCGTACCTCTTCTGTCCACCATGCTGTACCTTTCACTCCCCTCCCTCTTCTCCTCACTCCACACACCTCCTCACATGCTGCACAGATCTCATCCTTAAACACCTTGCTCATCTCCTCCACTTCCTCCATAACTTCCAGGTCGAACCCACCTAGTCGTCTTTCCACTGCTCTCCTGTACTCCTCCCTGATTTCCTCCTCCTGCAACCTCTCCACCCTCCTCACCATTCCACCCTCCTCTCGCCTCCCTCCCGCTCTCCTCACCCACTTCTTTTGTATCCTAACCTTAGCTACCACTACATAATGATCAGACAGACCCCCTCCAATACCCCTATACACCCTAGCATCCATCACAGATTTCTTCATTCGTTCATCCACACATACATAATCAATCAATGACTTTCGTTCCACCACTGTCTTATCCTTCATCGTCAACATCCGTTTCCACGTGTACCTGTGGATCATTCTGTGTCGGAAGAAGGTGTTGGCTATCCACAGCCTCCTCCCCACACATACGTCCACAAGTGCACTACCATTCCCATTCACCTCTGATGGTACCCCCCACCCTCCCACCACTCCCTCAACTTTCCTATCACCCACCTTACCATTCATATCCCCAATCAGAAATATTCTTTCGTTCTTGTCAAACTTCTCCAGGCACGCCTCCACATTCATCCAGAACTCCTCTTTCTTTCTTTCAAGTATATCCTCTGTCGGGGCATACACGCATACAATCACCCACGTTTGTATTCCTACTTTCATTCTCACCCACACAATCCTTGAACCCACAGACCCATACTCTCTTACACATTCCTTCCATTTGCTACTTACAAACAAACATGCACCTTCTCTCGCTGTTCCTTCACTCACTCCAGCACACACACACCCATTCCACACTCCCACTCTCTCACATCTGAACCTTTCCATTTGGTCTCTGTCATTCCACATACATCCAGCCTGGCATTCACTAACACTTCCAGAACCTCTCTCTCTTTTGTGCCATCATTCATGCCACTAACATTCCACGTAGCCATTCTCAGAATGTCCGAAGGCATGTCCTTAGTCGGTCGTGGTTCGTCAACGTTGGTTCCGTCCGCATCCGAGGCTGTTCGTTCGTTTTTCCTTGCTTCGATATTTTTTCCGGGTGGGGGTCGCAAGCCCACCGACCCAACCTCTTTAGTCGCCTCTTACGACACGCAGAAGGCACGTGGGGCATATTCTATTCCCTAACCCCCAGGGGGGGTTGTATCACAGTTACGTATATCACGTTATTACGTATATTACGTTGTATCACAGCTCGTATACTCTGTACATATCCTCCGGCGGGGTCTAGGGTGTCTTATGTTTCACTGACTGCACCCCCCCCCCCCCCCTCTTTCTTAACCTAAACAATTAGTGACTTAGAGACCCATCTAAACCCTTTGCCGTTAAGCTACACATGGCATTGATGGTTTGTCTAGTGCTACCGACATATCGAGTCAAAAACGTATGATTTGAAGCCCATAGTTGAGTAGTAGCTATGTCTTCAACAGATTTTTTTTTGAGAAAACGTAAAGATACTGCCCATTTGCGTAAATCGTGGGCCCTACCCACTACGCCGGGATTACTCTCTTTAATGACTTCTACTAGCAGAGAAGCCATCTTACGTTTCATTAATCTTTTACCTGTACTCAATACCCATAAAGCACCTTGTTGGTTAAGAGGTGCCACTCTCATATATTTGGTTAAAGCTTGTACAGGACACAAATTATGGTGCACTTTACCCCGTTTCAAGGCCGGCACCGTGAACTCTGAGAAAACATGTTCACTATGTTTATTCTTGGCGATGAACCCTGGGGAAGGTGCAATATGAATGCAATCATTTAGTCTACCAAACCTTATGCAATTAGGGGTGTTGCTCATCGCCGCCAGCTCAGACACCCTGTTACCAGTTGCCAAAGCCATAAGGAACACAGCCTTTTTTATTAGCAATTCAAAATCTGCCGTATTCTGATACAGACGGGAATGAAGCAAAGATAACGCTTTGTCAAGAGACCAGGTAAGCATGAGCTGACGGGGAGGTGGGCGGAGTTTGAAGCATGCTCTCATGAAACCCGTTTCTTCCGCTTGTGGTATGGTTAGACCTGTAAGGTCAAAGAATGGCACCCTGATAGCTGTTAAGTGATTTTTTAGAGTCACTACAGATAGACGTTTCTGTTCAAACAAATAGTTTAAATAATTAAAAACTAATGCCACCGAAGGTACTGTCTGTTCTGTTCTAACTATCCAAGAAGTAAAGGACTGCCAATGAGATTGATATTGCCTCTTGGTAGATTGTGTGTACTGATTCATAAATTTATCTGTCACGTTTCTACCATACGGCGTTAGCCACTTGGCCTCCTGAATGTCCACAATGCAAAAGTCAGTGAGGTCTTTAGGTTGCCAATCGTGTCTAAGTGGAAATACCCGACCGGGAGCGACACCGGGTTCGGGCACCACGTTATCAATTGCTGGTACCACAACTGCGCTGGCCACAGGGGCGCGATTAACGAGACTACGCCTCAATAATCCTGTAGTTTGTTGACTACGTGGCACATTAGAGAAGCGTCTGGTGGCGGAAACAGATAAATGGAACTCCACATGTTCCAATCCGTCACCAATGCGTCGGGCCCCCCCGCCGGCGTTAATGTCCGGCGTGTGAGGTACTGAGGGAGTTTGTGATTCTCCTCTGACGCAAACAGATCCACTTGTGGACGGTAAGGCTCTGCAATAATTTGATCGAAAATGTTCTGCTTGAGTGCCCACTCTACTGTTGTGCTCTGTCTCCGAGACAGAGCGTCTGCCCAGACGTTTGCTACGCCTGGGAGATATGATGCATGAAGATGAATGTTCAGCTTGTCGGCTAGAACAAAAATCTTTTCTGACACGTCTAGCAACTTCCGAGACCTCGCTGACCCTTGTTTCTGAATGCAGTGAACTGCATTGAGATTGTCCATCCTGAAGGCCACCGATTTTTCCCGTAAAGTAGAGCCGTGAACTTGAAAGAAATACAAGGGGACTAGTAACTCTTTTACATTTATGTGGGAGGTTTCTGAATGGGATCAAAGCCCATGGGGGCGGGAGGGAAGGAAGGGGGTAGGGGTGGTAGGGAGGGGGTGGTAGGGAGGGGGTGGGGGGCGGGAGGGGGCAGGGGGTGCGGGGAAGGAAGGAGGGTGGGGGTGGGGGTGGGGTTAACCAACAACGAGCCCCCCTACCACCCCTAACTCCCCGCCTCCCCCTAACCCCCGCTACCACCCTACCCCCCTGCCCTCCCCTCCCTACCCTCCTTCCTTCCCTTCACCCCTGCCCCCTCCCGCCCCCCACCCCCTCCCTTCCCCCCCCCCCCATCCTTCCCTCCCCCCCCCCCCTCCCGCCCCATGATGCCCGAGGTTTGACTGAAATCCCCAACCTATCGTCCCTGACGCATCTGTGTCCACCCATACCGTCGGCGGAGGAGAGGTCCATGACATGACTGAGTGCAACATTTCCCTCTTCGCCCAGACCGCTAGTAAGCTGTGTATTAATGTTGGGATAGGCCATAATGTTCCCGCCGGTAATAGTGGGAAATATTTGTTGCCCTCCAAGATTAAACGTTTGACTTTCAACCGGCCCAACTTCACAGTTAGTTGAACCCAGTTGAGAGAACCGACTAGAGATTCCCAGAGTCTCCGTGTCGTAGTCAGACTGTGGAGAAACATAATTTTTTGTTTGCGAAATCTGTTTCGATTGTCCACACTCTGACTCAGAGTGAGAGATGCTGTGTCCCAGACCAGCCCTATCCACTGAATTACTCGTGAGGGAACAAGGGTTGACTTTACTAAGTTGACCTTGAATCCTAGAGATTTGACATGGTTTAACGCAATGTTGACATGAGTGTTGCATAACTTTTCTGTCTCTGCCACCACCAGCCAGTCGTCCAGATACCACAAGATCCTGATCCCCTGTTCTAAAATGGGCATCAGGGCTTGCCGGACTAATTTTGTGAATATGCTTGGCGCTAGGTTCAATCCAAACGACATCCTTTGAAAGACATAAGTCTGATGCATTATTCTTAACTTTAAGCCAGAAATGTTTGAAATCTCTTGTTTACCGGGACGTGCCAATACGTGTCTGTCAGGTCTAATGAACACATCCACCCTCCCGGCGGAAGTGTTAGCCTGATTTGATTCACTGTCAGCATCCTGAAGGACACGTTGTGAATGTGGAGATTCAAATAAGACAGGTCTACGACCGGTCTCATCTGAATACTGTCCCTTTTTGGTACTAGAAATAGTTTGGATGTAAACACCGGGTAAGTCGGGGGGACTGGGATAATGACACTCTTGGTAATCATCTCCTGAACTAGTGACTCCACCTCTAAAGAAACATGATTGGCCTTTGTCGGCTGACGTAAGCGAGGTCGCCGGAGCCACTGCCAAGTGATGCCTTTGCGTACCACAGTCCTCGCCCATGTTCTTAATGGCCATGCTTGATGACACGCCCGGAATGACCCAGTTAGCAGACTGGGGTTCGCCGGCTGGACTACCCTCTGTTCCAACACGCCTTTGACTGGCCCCGGGAGTGAGAGAGACCTTAGTTTTTTGCTGGTGGTGGTGTACCCTTGGACGACTGGCCAGGTTTGGCTGGAGGTGGGCCCTGACCTGGTCGTTGGTGAAACCTGTGGCCTTTACCTGAGAATTTACCCTGCTTATACCTGACTTGAGCCTGACCCTGGGTGGAAGGGGACTTTGGCTGATGAAAAGGCACAGGCCCGCGGTACTAGATAATCGTGCGATCCCTTCGACGAAGGACTCGCACGTCGGATTCGCACGTGAAGGTGGTAGTACCAGTTGCTTCCTTGTGAAAATCTCTCGTGCGATGCCGTCGGACGTATGGTTGGTAAGCCTGTCAAACTCGCCGCGGTGCATTTCTTACGGTTGGTATACCTGAGGAACGTTTTGTTTACAAATTACTGCCTCGGGCAGCCTCACGGGAGTACAGACGGAATCGAATCTTAATAAAGTGATGTCCCTGGTGTATTATTTACCCAGTTTATTGCATTAATCTTATTATTCTGTATTTAGGACATTCTCAATTGACGAAAATAAGGTAGCCTAGGCCCTAGTGATTCCCCAGAGGACCATTGAATTTCTCTTAGCCTAATTTCCCTTCAACCACCAATCAATTTTTGAGTTTAGGAATAGCCATGGGGTTGTGGTATGGATTTTCGCTGAATAATGGGGTTGTGCTTGGCTCTCTGGAAAAGTGGCTTGGTTATAATATCAAGCAAGCTTTTCAGTTATATTCAAGCCTAGCCCTGTTCACCTGTTCCAAGTAGATCTAGGCCTATGGCCATAAATTGTGAAATCTAACCTAGCCTATCTCTAACTCAAAAAGGGCCAGAGCTAGGATAATGGGCTGTAAATTGCCATAGGCTATCTATCCCTTGGCTGACCCTTCCCAAATGGGAAAGGTAAAGCTTCGAGTCCTCCATTTCATAGTAAGAAATGCTTAAATTGGACATAGGCTATGAGCAATTTTGATGAGAATTTAGCCTAGGCCTATATTGTTAAAGTAATTATCTTGATATATTAAAACTACTGAAAACAGGGTAGGCCTAGCCTAACCTTAAGAGGTTACCAGGGTTGGATTTTGGACGATGGGTTAGGCATGAGAGGCTAGTGGATTATTTAGTTTATAATAACCATGGTAACCTAATAAAACTAATCTATTTTAGCTATCCAAGCGAGGTAACCTCCGACTCCGAGTTTTTCCCAAAATTTAGCAGGGTGTTTGGATCACACAATTGTTCTCATCGGCTTTAGACATCTAGGGATAGTCACCTATCCTAGCCTAATTATAGAAAAAGATTTCATGGCTAAATAGTATTTTTTAATCTCCATGGGACTTGCATATTTAATCAACATGTAGCCTACTCTTTAAACAATGCAAAATTGTTGGCAAATTAATATAGCCAAGGTTAGGTTAGCTAATGGGGAAAGCGATTTCTGAGTTAACCTAACCTACAAATTTGGAAGAGGCCTAGGCTATGATAGGTTTCTTGAAGTAGTGTAGCCTAACGATACTGCTTACCACATTTTACCTCAGCTGCACCAATTTGCCCCAAGTTTTATACTGTACAGTTCTGCTACATGAAAAGTGCCAGGTTTTAATCTAGTACCATTCAGTGGCAGTGCAGCAATATCATAAAGTTTCGTGTTTCAAGTTAATAGTAATGTGATCACCCCCTTTGACTAGGCTAATATAGAAAACCATTTATTTTCAATACTTATTCTGCATCAAATTGACACCTGCCCTGTCTACAGTACTATACAGTACCAAAAACAGAAAGTCTAGTAGGCAGGTTTACTTTTATAAATGACTAAATATATGATGCTTGGACAATTATAGGTACCGCATAAAGAATGAACAATATATTTCATATAATTTATTGCAATTCTTACATACATAGGTACCCGTTATATAATATTGTATCATCTAATCACAACTGTTGTATGCTTCCATATGGATAGGTCCTTAAGACCGCTTCATCAGATTTTATTCGCCCAATTAGCCTACTACCCAGGTAAGAAAATTCACGACATTACATTATACTTGCTTGTATTTTTGGCTTGGAATCCTCATTTGGTGACCATTATTATCTATCTATTTGAGGCATAGGCCTATTTCCTGAAATAAGTCTTGCAATTGACGAGGATGGGTGTGAATGGGATATGCCGTGTGTGGGCCAGTCAGCTCTGCAGACTCGTTATCTTATGTTCATTTATGGAAGTATTTCAAGTAGGCCTAGCCCAATCAGGGAGAACATGTTAGTCCCAATTTATTGCCTACTTTAGTAGGGTAGGCTGATTAGGCCTATATTTTTTAATCCAATAGGCCTAGCCTATGTTAAAATAGTCAACGATGGCCTTTTTACCTAACCTAACAAAACATAATTATAGGCCTAGCCTAGGCCTAGTTAAAAAGGCTGTCCAAGGTCTCTTCAATTATTACCACTTTTGCTTTCAATATCTGGGACTTGTTAACCTAGGTACCCTATTGTTGGCTATTTTAACATAGGTTAGGCCTATTGGATTAAAAAATATAGGCCTAGCCTACCCTACTAAAGTAGGCTATAAATAGGGACTAACATGTTCTCCCTGATTGGGCTAGGCCTAGGCCTACTTTAAATACTTCCATAAATGAACATATATAACTAGTCTGCAGAGCTGACACGCCCACACACGGCAGAAAGGGAGCTCACAATAGAAGAAGTAAGGAGAGGGATCAAAGCACTAAAAAAGGGAAAGGCGACCGGCCCGGATGGGATACCTAATGAAATGTACATAGAGGGGGGGGAAGAAATGGCAAGAAGACTGAAGAAAATGTTTAATGAGGTAATGGGAAATGAGAGAGTACCAGAAAGATGGAATGAAGCGAGAGTAACACTATTGCACAAGGGAGGGTACAAGAGTAAGAAGGAAATGAAAAGCTACAGGCCAGTGACAGTGACAAACACAATAGGGAAACTCTTCTGCGGGATATTGAAGGAAAGGATGAATAGAGCCATAGAGGGAAACGGGCTAATAAGTGATGAGCAGAATGGGTTCAGAAGAGATAGGAGGGGGACAGATAATATCTACATACTGAGCGAAGTGATGGGGAAAATGAAAAGAGAGAAAAAAATGGGTTACTGTGCATTCCTGGATATAGAAAAAGCCTATGATAGAGTAAACAGGGAACTGCTATGGAAAATAATGGCAAGGAGTGGAATACCAGAAAAGTATATAAACATCATAACATCGATGTACCAAGGAACAAAAGCGAAGTACGCGCTAGGAAATATAGAAACGGGATGGGTAGAAAGCAAGAGGGGGGTAAGGCAGGGGTGCGTATTATCGCCGTTATTATTTGCGTTATATATGGAAGAAATGACACAGAGGATGAAAAGAGTTGGGGAGGGGATTCAGATAAACAAAGAAAGACTGGGGGTACTGCTGTTTGCTGACGACGTAGTTCTGATGGCAGAAACGGGAGGAGGGTTGCAGAGACTACTAGAGGAAGCAACGAGATTCGGGGAGGAACTTGAAGTAAGATTTAGTAAAGAAAAGAGCCAGGTGATGAAAATGAATGGAGAGCTTCAAGAAGAAGAGGAATGGACACTGGAAGGAAACAGAATGAAGAAGACAAGGGAGTATAAATATCTGGGGGTAACGATCACGGAGAAAGGGTTTGAGAAGGCGAAAAGTGAAAAGGTGGGACAAATGCAACAATGGAATGGAAGACTATGGAGCGCGACAAGGCTAAGAGCGAATAGCTATGAAATAGTGCGAGGGCTGTGGAAAGGATTGGGAGTACCTGCAATAATGTACGGCTTAGAGGCGGTAGAAACAACAGAGGCGGAAACGAAGAAATTAGAAACGATACAGAATAAAATCGGGAGGACAGGATTGGGGGCAAATAAATACGTAGCTCAAGAAGCAATCCGAGGGGAGAGGGGGTGGAGTACGTTTGAGGAAAGGATTGGGAAAGCGAAAGGGAAGTACAAAGTGAGACTAGAGGGGATGGAGGAAGATAGGTGGCCGGGGAAGGTATACAGATGGGCGAGTGAGCAAAGTAAATGGAACAGAGAGTGCAAAAAAAGATTGGGGAGGATAAATATAAAACAGGACCGGGTGGGGGGGGAATTTAGAAAAAGAAATGAGAGAGGGGAGTGGGTCATACTAGAGAATGGGAGGGGATGTGTCAGAGAGATAGAGAAGGGGATAAAGGAGGAAGGGAGAAGAAGATGGAGGGAGGGGGTAGAAAATAAAGCCACGCTGGCATATTATAGAGAGAAGGAAAAACCAGCTAGAGAACTGTACTATGATGGGGGATGGGGATCGAAACTCCTATTTAAAGCAAGAACAGGATCGCTAGAAACAAATGAGAGAACAAGGAGATGGAATGGAGTGGGACCGCACTGCAGTCAATGTGAAATGGGAGGGGATCCAATAGTGGAGGATGTAGAACACATAGTAACCGAGTGTACAAGATATAATGAGGAGAGAGAGGAGTTGGAGAGGTACATGAGGAATAGAGTTGGGGAGAGGGGGTGGGAGGAGATTAAGCAGAGGGAAGATAGAGGGGTGGGGGCGCTATTGGGGTTAACACAGGAGATGGAAACACAAGACATGGAGATGATGAAGAGGATATTGGAGAAAATGTGGAGGAAGAGAAATGAGTGGGGGGGGGGGGGGGGGGGGAGCGGAGGTGAGGGGGAGGGGGGAGGAAGTGAGGGGGGGTTTATACAAACAAAACAAAATCTGTCTCTTAAACTATCCTTCTACTCTAAACTTTCCCTCCTACTAACGTTTCTGAGCCAGTACCGATACAAAGGTCAGCCCTGCGGATCTGCACGGTCTGCGGGCGGGTTCAAAAGAAGAAGAAGAAGAAGAGATCCCATTCACACCCATCCTCGTCAATTGCAAGACTTATTTCAGGAAATATGCCTCAAATAGATAGATAATAATAGTCACCAAATGAGGATTCCAAGCCAAAAATACAAGCAAGTATAATGGAATGTCGTGAATTTCTTTACCTGGGTAGTAATTGGGCGAATAAAATCTGATGAAGTGATCTACAATTTGTCAAGGCTGGCCGACATAGGCCTCAGGTGAAGGTGCCTGTACAACGGCTCCTGTCAAGTTCAACATCGTCATTGAAGATATATCTAAAGTCTTTGGAAATGTGCTAATTGTAACCCATATTAATATATATTAATAGTTTCGTACATTATGCAATTGATTTGTATTAAAGAATGTCTTCTGTAACCTTTAATTTACGAATTGAAACAACAATACACATAATAAAATTCAATTAGCAAACGAAGGGATCCGACGACCATCGAAGAGAAGGGTCGAAGGTCCTCTTCAGATTCCAATAATATTGGACGTAAACGGTCGCGGCGACCGTTTACGAAAGCATTCGCTCAGCCAAACAAATCCCAAAGAATGTTTCTATACTACGAATTTTGAAAGGAAGGATACCTTCGAGGGAAGGGAACGTTTGGTACTGCGGGCGGGCCTTAGACCCACTAGCTTGAGCTTTCGAAACTGGTTTGGGCTTAGGGAAAGTGAAGGTAGGCTTCTTAGGTTGAGAGGGACTTTGTTTGAATGCTTGTGCCATATTGAAAACAGTCTTCCAAACTGCTGGTGAAATCAAAGAAGGAGTTAGAACTGGAGACAGAACTACTTGGCTTGCAATACGGTCAGGAAGTTTCTTCACTAAGAACATCCTCAGATCCTGCCTTGCTCGAACTGCCTCTAATAAGGCTGTCCGAATATCTCCTAAAGACGGAATGGAAGTTTGGAGAAGCAAGCGCCGGGAAAGTTCAATGGCCTTCCTGACTTCCGCAGCTTCGATCGCCTGAGAAGAGCGTAACATAGACTTTGTTACTTGTTGGGTAACAATATATTGCGAAAACAGTCTAAACGCTTTTCCTCTTAACCTAAACTTGCGGTCTAGGTGAGCTGGGGAAGACGTGCTAAAAGGATCTTTTAATTCGCACAAATTGATTTTAGGGGCAGCCAAGAAATCAAATAAAGCAGAGAGGACTCCTCCGGCACTAAAAACCGGAAGAGAGAACCAAGTATGGTTTTCTTGAGGGATTTGGTGAGAAGATTTTGAAGTGAAAGTAGTGGCAAAATTTTGAGCCTCTGTTTCCCATTCCACCCAAGGTCCCGTACCCAACTGCCCCACCTGCAAGACTGGATTAGAGGCTGAGTCTGTGATCGGAAACATATCCAACTCCGGCGTCAAAGCAGAATGTGCCTTGATGTCGTTAAAGCCATCATTCTTAGTCCAGTCAGAAAATAGCTTTGAAGCTGAGGCAGGGGGTAGGGCTGGTGTTGATGCATACACAAAAAAGTCATGGTTATAATAACGTGGAATGGCCTTAATATGAACATCTAAAACATTTCCTTGACTATCCAATGCTCTGAGTTTTCTAGACTTATTGCCTTGGATTACCCACTCATGTGGTACAGGGAGCTCCCCCGAAATAGTAGCTTGTGCTGCCTCTGGCTTAGTTGGTAACATTGCTACCCATGACTCATCAGGCCCGTATAAAAGAGGCATAGCTCCTTTTTTGACTGGTGCCTTGTCTAAAGGGGGGGGGGGGGGAGTTATGTCTGATATGACTCGCACATTGGAAGTAGTGAGAGCTGCTGTGCCTGGCACATTGGAAATTGGATCTGACACAAGAGGAGGGTTAGGTATTTTAGCTAAAGCAATGGATGTAGCCAGAGGTCGCACATTCGTCGACGTTGCGGGAGCTCCCATACCAACTGTAGGAGTTTCCGGCGTAGGGCCAAAGAACTTATTAAGTGCATTTAATAGTAATCCATCAATCTCTTCTGTAGTTACATACCTAGCAGATGACGAACTCCGTGGAGATTCGACAGTACCCTGAGAGTCGTCTAGATGGTGACCTGACTCTTCAACTTCCATCTCTGAGACCAGAGAACGCTGTTCTTCATCCCTTAAGTCTGGCCTATCATGGGAAGATCCCGCCGAAGCCGGGACCTCCACATGCCGCCATGTTAAATCTGGGATAGAAGATGGTACATTGGCATCCCGGTGGACGTCAGCCACTACTTGAGTCACAAAAGGATGTGTGCTGTCCTGCCAGGGCTGTGAGTATCGCCATACACCTTGGCTGTGGTTGTTACTCGCTTGCGAGCTTGGTATACTCTCCAATTGGGAGCCCTCACCCGAGCACCCTAGAGGTTTATAGTTTCTGTAAGATACTTCTAAATCTGAGGCTGACACACGTGACCTGGACGAAAAAGCATGAATATCAGGTGATGAAATGTCCGCCGGGGCATCCTCCACCACATTCTCTGACTCCACCCCCGACCTGTCAGATTGGACGTTAGACTTGGTGGGGGTAGAGGCAGAAAGCGGGGTACAAGGCTCCGGCGACAGCCGTGAGTCCTTTCGCGCCGGAGGATCCCTTTTGGATGATTTATGACTCCTACTTGACTTATGCTTAGTTCTAGTAATGTCTTTAGGTTCCCTACTCTCTTCCTTTTTCCTCTTCTTTGAAGGTGAAGCAGAGTGGCCCGAAGCTTTCACCTGCTTCCTCAGGGGTGACCTTGATTTGGGCCTCGTCGCCGTTGCCGAGGGTGACGGTGAGCGAGGCCTCTTAGATTTGCCGGGGGAGGGTGTGGTAACCTGTCCCCGCCCAGTCTCTGAGGTCTTACGTGCACGTATCTTACACTTAGGGGGGACATGTTTGATAATTAAAAGCTCCCAAAGCTCAAGGTTATCACATTGCAATACTTTATGTGCTACATTCGTTGAATAAGTAGCGAGAAGTTGTTTCACTTCTTGCAAAGCCACCGCCGCAGTATTATCCTTTTGAATTAAAACTTTAACACTTAAGAGGTTACAAATAGTGCAATTCTTTGTCACCCATATCCCCCGTGACCGATCGAGGCATTTAACACATTTAATGCAAAGCTTGTGTGCAAAAATAGGGATTCCTGAGCATAACGGCGTTGAACATAAAGCAATGAGAGGTTCTAGTGCCGACATGACAGAGACTGGTGGAAATCTACCCCACCCCCGGGATCTACCTGGTCATCTGGCGCCACGCCGGTACTCCGCCCTGGAAAGAGAAAATGTCCAGGAATTAATGCTCATAAGGTTACCCCAAAATGTTTCAAAAACATGTGTCACAAAACCGCTGGTCAACGAACCGTAGCCCTCAACCACTACTTTTCGTTTTCCTTTAGTTTCATATTAAAGATTTCAGCATATCTTTACCTGTCCAAATGATTTAAGCATATCTTCTGAATCTTCATAAAGATGAAGCATATCTTTATTAATGATGAAGTCTTTCAAGTATCCCTTTACACTTGAAACACTAGTAAGATTCAGGCATCTTTTTATCCCATAAAAAGTCTAAGCCTATCTTAATCTCTAATCCGACTTCTCCCAGAAGCCCTCATAGATCGCCGTCTTGAAGGCCGTGATACCCTATTGTATCAATCAATTGTTTGGCAAACCATAGCGAATTGCAAATCCGTTAATATAACCACCCGAAGGTACAACCACCGGGTTTTATATTAAATGTCAAACCAATTGTACCTGCCCCAGACCTCTTTGTAAAAAGGTCGCCGGGAGGGAAAGACCAATCAAACAAACAGCATTGTTTCAATGGCTTTGAAAAGCCGAGAAAACCATATCCAACAGGTGTCAGCATGATCACCTAGATAAATGTGTGGAGCCCACCTCGCCGGGAAAAAACACAGGAAGCCTGATCACAGGCTCGACCACAGAGAACGCAGTTTCTGATGAGCCCTCAGGCTACCAAACTCGCCGGGGTAACTACCGATTTTAACCAACTTGACTAAAACCCGGTAAACAAAACGGCTTTCTCGGAGCAATCGAGAAAAACCGCCGGAAAGGCAACCCACACCAATCAGAACGCAATCTGATAAACATAAACAGACACACAGTCCGAAGCTCCTGGATCAGCCAATCACAACTAATCCAGTACACACATGACACATGAATACATTTTTTATCATAATAAACAATGAAAACACTTGCATATGTGAAAAAACTACGAGTGGCTGGCTAGGCCTGGTGAAAACGGAATAAACACTGAATGACGTCGAAACACAATCGAAAAGCACTCCATCCCACCAAAACTGGAACAGCCGCCACATCAACATCGTAGAAAAAACCCGGGTAAGGGTAACACTGACTCGGGACCCAGAAAGAACTCCACTACGTGAAGAAATATACACCAGGAACGTCAGTACAAAACAAAATAGGCTACTCCATCTACTCCATCTACTCCATTCTAGCTATCTAGCTAGAAGCCCGACATTGCGTAGTTAAAGCCTCCTAACAAGCAAGGACTAAAGATGGCTAAACACGAAAAAAAGTTTCAGAGCGTCCTCAACTCGGCCACGAGGGTCCGTCCGAAATAGACGCCCCAACAAAAACGACCCAAAATACACTTGTTCTGCGAGAAAACCACCCATGACACCCCTGCTAAGCTAATCCTAACCTTACTCAAGACATCCCAGAGTAAACAAATGAGAAAAAACTCACTAGGGACGCAAGAATGCGGAATCAAAGCGGAGCACTGTGGGGGACACGTCCGGGTGGGATAAGCGCAGAGCAAGGAAGGCGGAAAAATGCGCTAGTCAGCGTCTGGTCCAAGAATCCACAGAAGTACATCCACGGAATATGGAAAGCTTATGAATAGTTATTCTTATTTTATTTTTATTTTTTATTTGTTACGAAGTTTTTTCGTAGTGAGAACCCAATCATAAAGACGAACCATGAGTGATTTTGCGTGTGCTTATGATGAAGGTCCTCGGAGCTCTGCGGCGGTAGATTCAAACTACGCTTATGAGCGTTTGAAGAGGTAGCCTTATGTAATAGGCATAATCGTCAATGATGGAGGGGCCACTAATAAATTGCAACAATGTGTCACAGGAGGTGGAGGCCCTGGTCCAAGAAATGATCTCCAAGGGGGTCATTGTACCAGTAAAACCAACTTGCCCAGCGGGTGCCCAACCCCGAAAAGGGTTGAAATAGGGGAGCTATCCCCCCGCCAAAGGCGGCTTTCTAGGGCCTTTCCTAGCTGATGCTGAGAGGATTGGGTTCTAGTCATGTGGTGATGGGCTGGTCTATCAGAGTGAGAGCTGAGCAATCTCTGCCATACCCATAGCTTACTCTGACTGTTCCTTTTACTTATATATTTTCTAGATCTCAAGTGACGGCGTCTCTAACGTGGATTGACCTCCCAATCTACCAAGATTGGAAGCCAAAGCGTCACATTTTTCCTTTGCCCCTCAACTTTCTCTTCATAATTGCTGAGGGACACAGGGCCCTGGGTGGGGCTTTGGTTTCCCGGGCGTTTCCGCGCCCTCCTCAGCTCCCCGCCATGGAGTGGCTTCGGTCACCCAGGCTTTATTGTGGTTGGCGGGGAGGGTTCTGTGGGGGCACTCGGTTATGGCCTTGGCCTTGCTCGGGGCCTTGGGGCTGTTCGGCCAGGCAGCTTGGGGAACAACAACAACAACAACAACTTGCCCAGTATTCACCTCCAGACTTTTCTTAGTGCTAAAAAGGGACAGTGTGCAAATGCGACCGGTAGTGGATCTCTCGCATCTGAACACGTTTATCAAGAATTCACCCTTCAGGATGCTTACAGTCAATCATATCAGGCTCACTCTTCCGCCGCAAGGTTGGATGTGCTCAATAGATCTCAAAGACGCCTATTGGCATGTCCCTATAAACAAAAGGTTCCAGAAATTCCTCGCTCTGAGGATCAGGCAAGAGACTTATGTCTTTCGAAGAATGCCTTTTTGGGTTGAACCTAGCACCGAGAATTTTCACAAAGTTAGTCCGGCAAGCCCTTTTGCCATTGTTGACCCAGGGCATAAAGGTGTTTGGGTATCTAGACGACTGGCTAGTGGTGGCAGAGTCAGAGGAGTTATGTCACATTCATGCAAACCAAGTATTAAATCATGTACAAACCCTAGGGTTCAAGGTGAACTTGGTGAAGTCTCTCCTTGTTCCCACAAGGAATATTCAGTGGATAGGGCTGGTCTGGGACACCACCAATCTGACTCTTACTCAGAGTGTGGACAATCGGGACAGATTTCGCAAGAAACTGTTTTGTTTTCTCCACAGTCTGAGTACGACCAGGAAAATGTGGGATTCTCTGATCGGCTCTCTCAACTGGATCCAATTAACTGTGAAGTTGGGCCGGTTGAAAGTGAAGAGGTTAATCTTGGAAGGCAACAAAGTTTTTCCTCTCTCGCCGGAGAAGAAATTATGGCCAATTCCTCCATTAATCCACAGCTTACTATCGGTCTGGGCCAAGCCCGAGATGGTATACTCTATGACAACATGGGCTTCTCCCCCACCTACGGTATGGGTAGACACAGACGCTTTAGGAGCGCTAGGTTGGGGGTATCAGTCAAATCTAGGCCATCAAGGGCAGGGCACTTGGACCCAAGACAATCTTTTTCACATCAATAAGCAAGAGCTTTTAGTTGCTCTTTTTTTCTCCAAGATCACGGTATGTCTTTGCAAGGAAAATCAATAGCGTTCCGTATGGACAACCTAACTGCAGTCCATTGTATTCAGAAACAAGGCTCGGTGAGGTCCCGAGAGTTGCTACAAGTGTCAGAACAGATCTTTGCCCTGGCCGAATCGCTGGGCATTCACTTGCATGCAGCATATCTCCCCGGCGTGTCGAACGTCTGGGCAGATGCTCTATCACAGAGGCGGAGCACCTTAGTAGAATGGGCTATCAAACAAACCGTCTTCGACAAGATGATTGCAAGGCCTTACCGTCCACAAGTGGATCTGTTCGCATCCAAGGAAAATCACAGACTCCCTCTCTTCCTAACTCACCAGGGGGTGACCCCGGCAGGGGGACCAGATGCATTATTGGAGGACTGGAACAGGTGGACTTCAATCTATCTTTTTCCTCCACCAGATTCTGTTCTAATGTGCAGGCCTGGTGATTCACAAACTATAAGAGGTTACCGGGGCTTAGTCTCGATGATCGCGCCGTTATGGCCAGCTCAGGTGTGGTACCATCAGTTGCAGGAATGGTGCAGGACCCCGGTGTCGCTCCCGGTCTCCGCATTCCACTTAGAGACAATTGGCAACCTTCGGACCTCGCTCAGTTTTACCTTCTGGACATTTACAATGCAAAATGGTTAGCTCAATTTGGGGAAAGTGTCACAAATAAACTTATGAACCAATATACCATGTCTACCAGGCGACAATATAAGTCACATTGGAAATTTTTTTTTTTTTTTTTTTTTTTAAGAGACAATGAACGGAGGAAGGAAAAACACAGATAAAACAAAAAGGTCCATGTGCCTAAAGGCATCCTCCATTCATAAAATGTTTGTAACAACTGGATTTAAACATTTGTTGATTGTAAGTTTGTGGAAAGCAATTCGAGGGAAGTGAATTCCAAAGAGTAGTAGCTCTGGGGATAAATGAATTCTGATAAGCAGAAGTTCTGCATTGTGGAGGAGAAAGTGTAAATTCATGGGCGCTCTCAGCTGCCCTAGTTCTACGGGGAAAGATGTGGAGAGGCGGCACAATTGAAGCAAGTTCCTCGGAACAATTGCTGTGAAAATATCTGTAGAATAATGCAAGGGATCCAACGTTTCTTCGTATGGCTAATGTAGGAAGGTCCTGTGTGATTGTAGGGTTATTGATTAATCTAATAGCTTTATTTTGAATTTTGTCCAACTGCCTCAATGCAACCACTCCACTTCCACCCCACAGAGGTGAACAGTAATCCATCTGAGAGCGCACATGACTTTTATATATTACGGCCAACTGCTCGTCAGTGAAGAATTCTCGAACTCTGTACAACCTGGATTGTAGAGTCAGGGCAAACGGATGCCTCGGGAGCCTTGATTTTCAAATACCTAGATTATCTATTTGAGCAGAAACTTTTTTCAGTAATCACATTAAAAAATCACTTATCTGCCATCAGAACTCCCTTTTTTTATCTCACTGGTTTTTCCATACCGCAGGCGGAGGAGAAAGGCTTTACGAGGGCGTGTTTCAAGCTGCGCCCACCACCACGTCAGCTCATGCCCACCTGGTCACTAGACAAAGCCTTATCATTGCTTCGATCATGTAAATACAATAAAGCGCCGGATTTTGATTCACTTTTAAAGAAGGCTGTATTCCTGATGGCTCTCGCCACAGGGAATAGGGTGTCTGAGCTGGCGGCGATGAGCAACAAACCTAATTGCCTTAGGTTTGGGAGACTGCACGATCATGTGCAAATCGCGCCGTCTCCCACTTTCATAGCAAAAAATTAGCATTCTGATCATGTGTTTTCTGAATTTTCTGTTCCGGCATTGAAACGCGGACACTCTCATCATATTTTATGCCCGGTGCAGGCCTTAACTGAGTTTATGAGGGCGGCTCATCCTCGCCAACCAGGTGCTCTATGGGTGAACCAGGCAGGTAATCGTGTTACGAGAAGAAAGTTAGCTTCTCTGTTAGTAGACGTCATTAAAGAAAGTAACCCCGGCGTGGTGGGCAGGGCTCACGACATCAGGAAATGGACAGTCTCTCTTCGTTTCTTACAAAACTTTTCGATAGAAGACATTGCTAATACTCAATTATGGGCGTCCAATCATACTTTCGTAACACGTTGCCTGTCGGTCGCTCTTGATAAACCAAAGCGTACCTGTGTAGCTTTAAGACAACGGGTCCAGTAGGTTATGTTCTATTTATGTAAGATTTGTTTAAAAAGGGGGGGGGGGGTGCGGAATAGCCCATACCTCACTAAGTCCCCGTCCGCCGCAGAACTGTGATAAATCACGAGCTGTGATCGAACTGGTTGTACAGTTCAATTTTTTTTTATTTTATGTTAATTTTAAGAAGAAATCTAGCATAGTTGCAACTATGTAGTATTATCAGAATGTACAAACATATATTATACTGTACAAATATTGTTAAGGTTAGAACTAAATTCTACAGAGTTATAGTTATATTTAAGGGAACACATGCGTGTCCCCAAAAAGTATCATGCATAGATCTTAAGGTAAAGATCTGGTCATGAGTAAGCAGACTTTCTTGATGTCACGCATTGCTTACAATATTTTATATTTTTTTATATATATTGTTTGCATACAATAACAATTTTTTTTTTTTTTATACGGATTATTTTGTCCCCTGAGGTTAGGATATTGTCACGAATGTCCCCCTCCAGACTTGGTATTCAGGCAATATCGTCAATGATGGAGGGGCCACTATTAAATTATAGGTTTGATTCCCGGAGGGAAGTAGAGAAAACCTAATATTTAGTAGGGCCCCGTAATCATTGACGATAAAATGTCCCCCCCATCCATCCCACTTCCCATTCGTTGATTTCTATAGTTGTATCTTGGTATATCAGTGAAGGACGAAGATGGCCGCTAGGGGGCCTGGAGTCGGGGAAGCAAAACACAAGAAATCCACATATTGAAAGTCATATGATAACAAATATTAAGTTAATTTTTCTTTTTTCTTTTTTACAGATTTTTTTCTGTAGGGTACCCATTCTGTAGGACGATTCCATAAGGGAATTAAGCGTGCACTTATGAAGAGTACTCCATGATCCTTCCGCGCGGTAGATTCAAAATGCTGTCGCGGGATGTTGAATGGAGACTATTATACTAATAGGCAATATCGTCAATGATTACGGGGCCCTACTAAATTTTAGGTTTTCTCTACTTCCCTCCGGGAATCAAACCTATAATTTGTCATAATATGTTTAGCTTGCTGGCAAGTTTTCAAAAAGGGAAAGGGGTTTAAAATTTGATGTTGTCTGATGCTGCGAAAGTATTATTTATTCTTATGGTAGCTGTGCACTGATTTTGTTAGTAAAAATTATATGGGTAAGTCATATTCTATCTCTACCACATTGGTTAGTTATATTTTTAGAAGTAGACATAGAGGACATATATTTGGTATCATATTGTCAGCTTGCTGTCAAGTTTTAAGTTGGCCGCCCTGGTGGCAGTGGAGGTTCTTGTCCCAGCTAGTTTGTTGACACAGAGGGAGGAGAAGGGGGTTTTGAACTTGCGTTGCCTGACCCCGGGCATGTATTAATTATTTTCTATAGAAAGGGGCACTACTATGGTAAATAACAAATATTTCATTCAATCGTCTTATACTTCTAGAATATTTGTTAATGGTTATTTTCAGGATAGTACATAGAGAACATATAATGGTATCATATTCATAGCTTGTTGGTAGGGGGGGGGGGGGTTTAATATGGCAGTCTTGTGGGTCATGAGGGGTCGCATCTCGCTATAGCCTCGCACGCCCGGTGTACTAACGTAGTTTTTAGAATGAGTTGGTAATTCTTTTAATAAGGTTTCAAGAATTTTAGCAATGTTAATGTTATGCCCTGATTTTATTCAGGATTAACGATCGATACAGGTGAGTTCTTCGAGACTGGGATATTGGATTTCATGCAAATACATATATGGAATCAATAGAGGGCATAATGTAATCTCGGAAGATAGTTTGTAGTAGGCCTACAGCTTTATTTACACAAATACTTATGGAGTTTATAGAACGAAATAATTCACACGAATAGTATAGGTAATAGTGTTCAGTAATGTTATTGTTTTTTTTTCAATCTTCAGCACTATCGCGGATCTGGATAGAGTGCACTTCCCACTTCTAATAATCAGGTATTCTCTTCTGATATTAGACCTAAATAAATCCAGAGACTTCACTCATAAAGTAGGCTACTAATTTATATGATCTTGATAATGCCCTGTGTGGCTCACTGTGACAATTCAAAAGAGGTGTATAGGCCTAACTATCTACAAGAATTATATTTCGAGGAGGTATGGAGAACTAGCTTGGACTCGTATTATGCAATCACTTTATCTTACTCACACATAAGACAGGTATCAGGTATGGCGATGATTTATACTTTAGGAATTCTCATAAAACACTCGTTAGGTTATTACACTCTAGCCGTAGTGTTACGACCGGGTGCTACTAATAAAACAAGGGCACTTAATCATTGGACTAGAAATGGCTTATATGCAACGACTCAACGCTAGATCCAAACCCCTGTACTTATAAAGCCGGCCAACAAAACACCTATACCCTCTAGTTTTGATCTGCGATAACGAGGTATCCTTAACCTCTCCGCGGCGCACAGGGGGTTTTCTACAGGGTAAGACTGTGCGCACCTATGATGATTTTGGGACCTATTGCCAATTTCGATAAAAAGTACATCATCGTGTAGGGAATGTTTGCGTGCATCGGCCCATATATATTTGACCCCCCAAAAAATGTCTGGGGGGGGTAGGGGAACGGTCCGTAGTTGAAAAATGTGGAGCGAATGGCACCGCGCGGCTAGATTGTCATCGAGCGGCGAGATTTCCCTGCCGAATATTTACGCGCGCAGGGGATAGAAGGAGAGGGAGGAGGGGGTGGGTTACCGCGTATTATCACGTATATCTCCTTTTTCGAGCCCTTTTAGGCTATTTAGAGTATGTATACGTGTGTAGGGCACCCATATAACAATGAATATGCCTCATAGTGACCAAAAATTGCAATATATAAGGGAATTATAAGAGAATATTTAGGCGGGAATGAAGATGTGTTGGAGGTTTGGCGGCAATTTATGAGCTGAGAGTGTGGTTTACGCCATACATATCACGTATATCTTGTACGTAGAGCACTGTCACGCTATAATACAGACTTGTACGTATGTATACGTGCCATATATCAAAATATATACCGCATATAAATTCATGCGATATTTACGCACATTATCAATGAGTTTCTATGCGTGAACCAAGGTGTGAGTGAGTTGTGGTGGGAATGAAAGGGGGAGAGGGTGTGTTACGCCATAAATATCACGTCAATCTTGTATTTAGAGCACTCTCATGCTATAATAAAGACGTGTACATATGTAGGCGTCCCATAACAAGGAAATATACCGCATATAGCCCAATTGATGCGATATTTACGCAAATTGTGAATGTGTTTCTAGCAGACGGAAGCCTGAAAGGGGGGGGGGGGGGCTGGGTGGGTGGGAGGGAGGCATGCAGGGGTGCAGTGAGTGAGTGAGTCGTGGAGAGATGGAAGTCAGGCAGATCTCTAGATAGATAACCAGCTTAGTGATAATTGTGGAGGCGCCCCAGGCGTATTGATGTTTGGTATTTTGACCCTTATGTCTACCAGATGGCTGGTGTTCGTTGCCATCAACAGGTCTACAATAACATGAGTCAGGAATGGAGAGAGAGAGAGAGAGAGAGAGAGAGAGAGAGAGAGAGAGAAACTGAGACATGCGTATGTCGTACATCTAAATGGACTTCAGAATTGCATTTTTATGCAAGCAGACATTGCATTTTAGACACATGTGAAGTACCACAGAAACATGTAGGCCATTGACTGTAAATAAAGTACTATATTTATAGACCACCAGCGACGGTGCTGAGTCAACACAGGCAGATTGCCTGTTGTGATAGAGGGCTAAATATAGACTGGTGTCTCCTTACACCTGCGAAAGGGTAGATTGCCACCAGAGAAACGTTTACTTATTTATTTCGAAGTAATATGCAATCTAAATGTATATTCGAGACCTACTGCAATTATTTGTATGACAGTCATGACTATGTATAATCCAATATACGCGCGTAGGCGAGACATAAGAAAGCTGGTTGAGCAATTTTCGACACCCACACAGTTATTATTCATTTTTATTTACAATATTATACAATACAAATGTATTTGTGAAGAGTATTTTATCCATTATTGTATTTATACCAATTTTGTTCCCAGACAGAGCTGCTGTAGCTGGAGAATCAAGGAGCGGCAAGGGTCACCTCGTGACCGCCTGACCGTGTGAAAATGAGTGGAGTCACACTGAGAGGGGCAATTTTGCTGAGTGTTTGGGCAATTTTTGACAGAATAAAGTTATATAATTACTAATTCTTGACAGAGACAAACTATTATAAACCTTGGCATGATATAATTGATAATCCCATCAATTTACAAACGTAAATTGGTGGGATAATTCATTTTTTTTTGTATATTGTCATTTCGATTGTACACACGAAGTTTTGAGTGATATTTGGTATGAGCTCCTGTGGCATGGTTGGTAAGGTCGCGGACTGGAAAACTCAAAGTGTCGTAGGGTAGTGGGATCGAATCCAGGAGGGGGTTATGGGGAAGGTTTATATTGTCTAGAAAAAAATTTATAAATTTTTTTTTTTACAAGATCATGCCATTGTATTCAAACAATATGAAATATTCATAGAATATATCATATTGTAAGAATACAATGACATGACCTTGTTTTCTTTTTTTCTTTTTTATTGTTTTATTTTATTATCATAGTAGGTTTGACATGATTTATTGAAACATATTTATTTTTGTACAATTCATTTGAGGTAAGAAAATAATTATATACACATTACTTAGGCTAATAACAAACATATATTGATATACTAAAAAAATAAGGCATATACATGTAAATCTTTGAAACTTATAAACTAAATAATGAAACATACAATTATATAATGTAAAAGCTATATCACAGGGACATCTTTGGAACTTATACATTATATAATATATATGTTACATTATGAGGTAGCGTGATCAATTAGGTCAGGTCAGGTAAGGTAGGGCGCGAGTCCAGGGCAGGGCAGGGCAGGAGGCGAGTCCAGGGCAGGGCACGGGGCGAGTCCAGGGCAGGGCAGGGCAGGGCAGGGGCCGACACTCAGTAGTTCTTGAAGGTGTGGTAGTCCCTGAAGCAGTCACCCAGGCAGAGTGCAACTTTGCACTCGGCGCACATTGAGGTGACTCTTTTGGTCACATGGGGTTTCCTCACACTGGAGCTGCAGACGGTGCACTGCACCTGCCTGTGACGAGTGCCAATCAGCTCGGTGTTGGTTGTGTAGTGTCTTTCGACACCCAGCTGGATGCGGTCAGGAACGTGATCCCCACGCCATGCCGTACGTCTGTGAGTGGTGGTGGCATACTTCTCCAGGAGTTGGTAGGAGACGTTGTACACGAACTCCCGGAATTTCAGCTTCTGGTTTGGGGCCATATCCTTCTTCACCAACCACAAGTTGTAGGCGTTCAGCATCGTTATGTCAACTAGGTGGAGGAAGAGCTTGTGATACCACTTCACAGTCTTCCTCAGACACTCAACACCTGACAGCTGACAGTCAGACTTGTCCACCAGGCGCATGTTTTTGGTGTAGTCCACTACCATGTCGGGCTTGTAGATTGTCTTCCTGGTTCGGTAGTGGATTTTGCCAGAATCCACCTGGGCACCTGTGTGGACGGTGGAAAGCAGGTGGACGTCTCGCTTATCCTTCCACTTCAGGGCTATCAGTTTCCCACACTTCTCGAGCTGCTTGTATTTCTGCCCCTTTCGTCGCCTTCTTCGCACATGCCTCTCGCGGTGTTCCTTGGCCAGGTCGTCTTCTGAAGGTGTGTCACTGGAGGAGGCATCTGTGAGAGGAATGACATCACCTGTGAACTTTGGCATAAACTTTCTTGTCTTTCTGACAGTCCCACATGACCCCGTTTGGTTGTCATAAAGAAACTGGCAGAGAGCAGGAGAAGTATACCAGTTGTCAGTGTAGATGATGTGGCCTTTGCCCAGGTAAGGTGCCAACATTTTCCTGACGATGGCACCTGACATGCCCATGGGGTCATTGGCAGCGGCTTTCGGTATGTCAATGTCAGTGCCTGTATACACGATCATGTCAAGCACTATTCCAGTTTCACAGTCGCACAACACGAAGAGCTTGATTCCGAACCTATGCCTCTTCAAGGGGATATACTGCTTGAAAACAAGACGTCCTTTGAAGAGCACGAGCGACTCATCAATCACCAAATTGAGGAAGGGGTAAAAGTATTTCCTATACCTCTCCAACAACATGGTGAACACATCCCGAACTTTCCATATCCTGTCAATCCTGTTAGGATTTTCGTTGTCTGCAAAGTGCATAAATCTTAGCAGCAACAAAAATCTGTCACGAGTCATGAACTTATTGAAAGTTGGGGTGGCGATGAGAGGGTCGTGCTTCCAGTAGTGTTGCAACACATGCTTCTTGATCAGAGGCATGAGGAACAACAAGGCAAAGAACGTCAGAAATTCTGCCACAGTCGTATCCACCCAGCCTCGTATTCTCGCTTTTGGAGAAAGGACGTCCAATCTGCCAAACACCCACCTGTAGTAGGCGTTTGTTTGGGCAACGATGTACGTCATTACCTCCATGTCGAAAAAAGCGAGGAAGAAGTCGCTTTCGTTCGCTTGATCATCACAGGGCCAGTTGTCAGTTGTTCCTGACGTCCCAGGATTGAACTGGGGCACGTCAGGTACAAAATTGACCCCGTCAGACCAATCGAACGAAGGCATGCCAGGGATCGGAATGTCGTCTGCGTCTTCTTCTGCGTCTGAAATATCGCTTCCATGGTCGCGATACAGCACTTCATCATCATTACCCTCCTCTTCACTCGACAGACGATGCCCTTCCTCGTTTTCGTCACCGACGTCGGACTCACTCCCACTGTCCACTCCCAAATCCCCCCACCCTTGGTCCCGTGCTAGGGCTTCGTCGTCGAAACCCGGGCTGCCAATGTCCTGCGAATCACCATCAAACAGCAGGGCGGCATACTTAGATGGTGTAAGATTTTTCCGGGTCACTTTGGCACGTGCGGGAGTCTTATGGACAGGGACAGCAGAGGTGGTGGCAGGGGCGGCGGCAGAGGTGGCGGCGGGTGGGGCGGCGGGGGCGGCGGCAGGGGCGGCGGCGGCAGGGGCAGCAGTGGTGCGTGGCCTTGATGGCAAGATGATGGTGGTGCCTGTCGCCCTTCTCTCTGTTCCTTGGGCAGGGGCGGCAGGGGCGGCAGGGGCAGCAGGGGCGGCAGGGGCGGCAGGGGCAGCAGGGCCGGCAGGGACACCAGGGCCAGCAGTCGCTTTCCCAGTCGCTTTCCCTCTCCCTTTCCCCTTCCCCTTCCCTGTTCCTTGGGCAGGGGCGGCAGGGGCGGCAGGGGCAGCAGGGGCGGCAGGGGCAGGGGGCGGCAGGGGCAGCCGGCAGGGACACCAGGGCCAGCAGTCGCTTTCCCAGTCGCTTTCCCTCTCCCTTTCCCCTTCCCCTTCCCTGTTCCTTGGGCAGGGGCGGCAGGGGCGGCAGGGGCAGCAGGGGCGGCAGGGGCGGCAGGGGCAGCAGGGGCGGCAGGGGCAGCAGGGGCAGCTGGGCCAGGGGGCCAGGGGCGGCAGGTCGTGGTGGTGTTGGTCGGGGCACTGTGGCTGGCGTACGGGTTCTCTTCCCTACGCCTTTTAATTTTTCCTGCCCCCGCAGGTAATGCAGCCCTAGGGCGGCCTCCTGCGTCGCTGGTACCGGTGGCAGGGGTGGCAGGGGTGGCAGTGGTGGCAGTGGTGGTGGTAGTGGTTGTTGCAGTGGCCTGGGTCGTGGTGGCAGTGTCCCGAAAGACCAATGACCTCTGTGCCATTGCCCTGCTTGCACGTGTTTTACGTGCTTTTGGTGCTGGTGATTCGTCCTCTGAGCTGTAGGGCGTGTCGTACTGGTAGCTAGGGTCTTTGGCAGCCACCCTCTGCCTTCCACGGCGGCTAACACCACCAGAAGGAGGGCTGGTTGTGTCATCAGGGAGCGAGCGTGAGGGACGTGTAGGCTCCATGACTAGTGCGTGGTTACTGGCGCGGTGGTGCTTGCACGAGTGCGGGGCGAGCGTTTGGCGGGGTGGTATCGAGAGTTGACATGTAGTACAATACCCACACCAATTTTCAGCCGCCTGGCTATAAACGCGCGGTTTTGGTACGTGTTCAAAGTCTCTGCTCTTAAGAGTCTACCCGCAGTGCGCCGGGGGAACTCTTAAGAGTCTACCCGCAGCTCCCGGGTTAACAGGGTATAAAGGTACTATACTTCAGGCTAACCTACTATGGTATAGCCTGATCACAAACAATATGCAAATTACGTTAATACTCAATAACAATGATCAATAGAAAGCTTAATTAAATCACACCAATGATTTAATGCTCAAGAAGAATAATTATTAAAAGTACTCTAAACAATGTTAACTCTTCGCTCCTGTATGAAATAAAGCGAATGCTAGTCCTGCAGCATCGACCTGGAAACTTCTGAAGTATGTCGGATGCGGATAAGATATTCGAATCGGATTTAGAACGATAATAAAGCAGTAAGTAAGACACAACAATCAATAGGAACTATAATGTTAACTGACAAAAGAATAATAATAAAATGCCCCAGAACAAGAAGCCCACCACAGAAGCCACGAGCGAACACCACACAGAAACACCCGAAAGAAAGGTCCACAGAACGAAAGGACCAGCTGACCGAGCCAGCCATTTCAGACAGGCCCAAGCCCGCAGGGCTAAGCAGCTCCAGGCCGCACCTACCTACCTTTTCTAAACTGACCATATTCCACACCTCACGTACACTACCCCCTCGTGTCCTACACTCCTAACTACAAAAATAAAATGCTAGGTTTTTCCGCCGGGATTGCCACCCCGTCCATTAGCCCCTGGTCTTCCCCTGTTGTCTTAGTCAAAAAGAAAGATAGGACAACCCGTTTTTGCGTCGATTACAGGAGGTTAAATGACATAACCATTAACCTCTGAAGTGCGCATGGGGGTAATTGGAAACGTCCCCCTGTGCTGACGTATTTGAGGTGTTTCCGTCACTAAAATATTCATTGTGCCATTAATAGCATTAATACTTATCCATATGCGCCTATTATGGGTTGATTATAAAGGTATTAACCTGAAACAACAATAAAACGAGTGAAAACAGCGTTTGGATGGTCAAAATCGGAGATATAGCCCGCGAGTTGTATAATGTATGGGTGAGGCAATCTGCTTTCCCGCCAATTTCCCCCAAGGCCACTGAGACACAGTCGATCGATACTCTCTCTCTCTCTCTTGCACTCGCTTGCTATCAGTGATGACCACACCCTCCAATCGGATTTCTAATGTTAGCACAAAAATATACCTCAGAATAAGGGAATAACAGGGAAAATAGGTGATAACTGAAGGAGAGGAGGAAAGTGGGGAAGGAGGGGAGGTAGAGGACTGAGATTTTGCATGGCCCAGGGGCCAAAAAAAAAAAAAAAAAAAATAAATAAATAAATAAACAAATATTTTTTTTTCGATGTCAAAAGTTGATTTTTTTTTTCTCTGACTCTTAAGAGTCTCCCCGCAGTGCGCCGGGGGAACTCTTAAGAGTCTCCCCGCAGCTCCCGGGTTAAAGACGCTACGCCCTTACCCCGAATAGACGATTCCCTTGACTCCCTATACGGATCCAAATGGTTCACTACCCTCAAGCAGGGTATTGGCAAGTGCCTATCAAGGCCGAGGACCAAAAGAAAACAGCATTTTCCACTAGTGGTGGCCATCACTATGAATTTAACGTCCTACCTTTTGGCCTCTGTAACGGACCCGCCACTTTCTCCCATTTGATGGAAACGGTATTACATGGCCTAACCTGGGAAACCTGCCTAGCCTATCTGGACGATATTATTGTGTACTCTCCAACCTGGGAAGAACACCTCCTCAGGTTGAGACAAGTCCTTCAAAGAATCCGAGCCGCCGGGTTGAAATTAAAACCCTCAAAGTGCGTGATTGCCCGGAATAAGGTAGATTTTCTCGGACACGTGATATCTGAACATGGTATTGCGCCAGACCCAAAGAAACTTCAAGCCATACAAAACCAAACCCCACCCACCACTGTTAAAGGAATACGTTCGTTTCTAGGTTTAGCCACATACTACAGACGTTTCGTCCCCCACTTTGCCACCATAGCCAGACCCCTCCACCAACTTACCCACAAAGACCTGGACACCTGAAAGAGACCTCGCGTTTAACACTTTGAAGCAAAAGCTAATCCAAGCCCCTATTGTCGTTTTCCCTGACTACCAGAAACCTTTCCGTCTTTATACCGACGTATCTCTGTACGCCATGGGTGCAGTTTTAGCTCAATTCAGAGACGGAAAGGAACATGTGATAGCGTATGCCAGCTCCACCCTCACCCCACCACAACAGAATTACGTAGCCACCAAGAGAGAGTGCTTAGGGATCATTTGGGCACTCAGCCACTTCCGGTCATTTGTGTTGGGCGCAAAACTCGAAATAATTACCGACCATTAATCTTTACAATGGCTGCGTAGGTGCGAAACCAACTCAGCCATTTTGGTACGTTGGAGGGAGACACTAGAGGACTACGACTTTACCATACAATATCGTCCCGGCAAACTCCATACTAATGCAGACGCCCTGTCACGTTTGCCAGTACCAAAAGACCCCCCCACCAACCTAGCCGCCTTACAAAACACTCAATTGGTATCTACCCCCACCCCCCGACAGAATGCCCCCCCAGCCCCCTCCCTAATTCAATCTTGGGAAGCACGAATCAGACCCCCCTGGATACCGTTAAATGTCTTCAGGGGACTGACTCGCTGGGGAGATCAACTTGCCACAGACACTGGTCACATAATCTTGGACCCCACCATTGCCCATGACTACATGATTGCCATCCACGAGGGAAACGGCATACACCTTGGACAAAAGATGTTAAAGATCTTCACAGACCAATACTGGACCCCCAACCCCTCCAAAATTGCACAACGAGTGACAGAATCCTGCAAACCGTGTTTATTGGGAAAGGATAGATCACGCACCCCAGGCCCAGCTGGTACCATTTCTGCCAACAAACCGTTCCAAGTCCTATCCCTCGACATCTTGGGCCCGTTCCCTTCTTACGCTGGCAACCGCTATATCGTCACATTTGTGGACGTATATTCAAAATTTTTAATAGCCTGCCCAGTTAAAGACCACACAGCCACCACAGTCGCCACACTGCTTGCCACAGAAGTGTTCCCTATATTCGGCCTTCCCCTTGCTCTTCTATCGGACAATGCCCCCGAGTTTAGTGGACACGTTTGGCAACAATTCACCCAACAATGCGGTATTAAGATTAAACACTCATCCCCGTACTGGCCTCAAGGAAATGCTATATGCGAACGCAGCCATCGCACCATCAACAACCAGTTACGTACAAGAATGATTGCTCTTAACACCTCAGACTGGCCATCACAACTAAAGATGATACAGTGGGGTATGAACACCTGTCCCCGGGAAGACGGTATTTCCCCTCATGAACGTGTTTACGGTGTACCCCCCCTGTTACTGCCATTCCACCACCACGCTCACCTTCCCTCCACCACCTCCACAATTGACCCATTGCAACATCTGCAAAACACCCTCCATACCGCCCAGATCTGTCAGGACACCAAAACTGATAACATCGATGACAAAAACCCTTTCGCCATCCATGACACCGTAATGGTAGCCAACCTCCCTATCACCAACAAGTTAGGCCCTCGCTATGTCGGGCCCTACACCGTCATACAAGTCCCAAATGCCTTTCAAGTCACCATCGACTATCACGGCGTGACTCGCACGTTCCGAACTAGATTCGTCCGAGCGTTTAAACCTCTAAAGCCACAAGACATTACCCCACCCCACACGTCCGACCCTAAATTAAACACCCCTACTCACCCTCCCACTCAGGCTATGAATATTCCCATACAAACCCCTAAGGACCTAAGCCCTCCAGCACCGAACCGACAAATCATTTCTCAACATACCCCCCAAACTAACCTCCACAAACCCCAAGCCCCCACTATCACATCCTCTTCCACCATGACACCTTCCTTCACTTCTGATAGTCAAGTGCCTCCCCAACTTATCCAAGTACGAAAACCTCCACCCACAACCCCGACCACAACAGAAACCCTCCCGTCTATCCCTGACATACCTCCACCAGGCACCACAGTGAGAAAACCACCACCCCCACCCCAAACCAAGTACACACCCACCCGCACCACACAATCTACCTCAGTAACCTCACACTACAACTTACGCCCACGACAAAAATCATTTAAAACCTCCAGAAAACACACCCTGCTAACCAAGTTCCGTAGGGCTGCCAGACCACTACCCTCCTCCTCCTCTTCTTCTTCTTCGTCGAATTCTCCCCCACAAAGGGAAAGAAGACGAATAATCACCAGCAAATCACCAACCTCATCAAACGACACACCCCACACACGCCCCTACCACCAACCCTCCAACTTAAATCTACACTCCTTACCCACCCGTCTAGCCCCCCCCGCATCCGCCCCTTTCCCCTCCACGATCCCCACCACCCCACCCACACACCGACCAACCTCCTCATCTCACCGAATCCCCCCCCCCCCCCCCCTAAGGAATCCCCCCCCCACAAAGTCACCCCTGAGAAAACCCCCACATGTCCTTTACCTGTAAAACGTTCTTCCCCTCAATATAAAACATCGTCGAGCGACTCAAGTCCCACGACAAACCTCTACCTTCCCACCAGGACCGCCAGAGGTAGAATAATCAACAGACCCATCAGATTTAAAGACAGCGATACAAAAATAACACCCCGTTCTGACACTCAGGACCCAAGCCACACAACACACACACCCCCTTCACCCACCTTACCTAAACCGATCTTGCGCATTGCCTCACTATATATTCCCAACCTACAACACCGCCCAAGAAAACCAAATAAAACCCAGACCCACATTCCCCCTTTATCCCCAGCTCTGTTGTCACGCGTGAATCCCCTTTCGGTTAATAACCCATTCACCACACTAAACAGACCTCCTGTCAATCCCACACACCTCACTCCGACCCCCACGGGGGAAAGCTACAAACCATTCATACGAAAGGTTAAAGTAAAAACCCCCACTGGACACTTGGCCCGTGTACCACACCCACATCAAGCCCGGGCAGCCGCCCGCCACAACACAGAGGACACATTCTTACAGGTATACATTGACCTGCAAAAGAAACCTGACCGTCGCTCTCTTGCTTGGTGGAACCTTCTAAATACCCTTAAAATGACCCACCATGACTATGCTTCTTTTTACTTCACCCTTGAGGCTCGAGGACGAGCCTATAATGAAGGAGAGGGAAGTAAAATGCCCCAGAACAAGAAGCCCACCACAGAAGCCACGAGCAAACACCACACAGAAACACCCGAAAGAAAGGTCCACAGAACGAAAGGACCAGCTGACCGAGCCAGCCATTTCAGACAGGCCCAAGCCCGCAGGGCTAAGCAGCTCCAGGCCGCACCTACCTACCTTTCCTAAACTGACCATTTTCCACACCTCACGTACACTACCCCCTCGTGTCCTACACTCCTAACTACAAAGATGATGAACAGGAATATACATTCATATTAAAAACACCCATGCCCTGTCCCTATGTTGAGCCAATGCCAACACATCAGACAGCCATAATTATATCTATGTATGTTCTTACATCCGAGAAGTAGATGTATATATCTTAGAAGTTAAAACACCCACGCCTGTCCCTAGACCTCGTATATCATTTCCCATGACGAGTATAGATATATGTAACCCGTGCTTAGTCGCCCCCTTGCATTGTTCCTCTAGTAACTAAGTGTCTCTATAATATTAACTGCCACCAGTATTGATACGACATAGCGGCACTGTCCTTGTGTCGTATTGTGCCAAGTACAGATCAACCAGGTTTCATCACCTTATTAGGACGACGACTATAATGTCGTCGTTCATCTATGTATTCAATCCTTAGGTTAAGTATCTTTATCCTCCATTGTGTTCACCTTTTTCCATTTACTTTTCCACAATTGTCATACGTCTTCCACTTGCCTCCTTCGTATCCACAGTCCACACTACGCCAATTTGCTTCGTGTCATACACCTCTTACCCCAACCAGAGATTGTATAGATAACCTTGTTACCAGTATCTGTCATAAGTACCTCGAAACAATAACTAAGTACCCCTATGAACTGCCGCTTTTGTTTGGTATAGATATTTCTTAGAAAACGCAGTTCCCAGGGCCAACTAATAGTATCCATAACCCCTCGGACTGAACACATAATTCTATCTTTTCCAGACTCATATACCACCCCATAGTTGCATTCCCCGGTAGCATTTGGCTAACGTACTTCCACTGCCTTTTCAAACTCCAATATCAACTGCAGCCTAATGCCACCCCCACGCCCAGAGACCTTAGGGTCAAATTCCCCTATAGCCCCCCTGAACTCCTCCCCTCTCATTATAAGACCCCGCGCTTCTCTACTCTTATCCGACCTAGCCTCTCTCTCATACCTCTTGAAGATCCTTGAATTGTCCGTTGCTAACGCTCTCCAACCTTTTATATATATACTCCTATCCAGCCTACCTTCACTTAGTAGGCCAGAACAACATTAGAACTTTACTAACCCCTTGCATGCCATCTATTCTCTTACAACCCATTCACAACCCTGCACCCAATGGTCGTCGGTGCGAGGCTAGCCGCCTCACCAGTAACTAACTTCTATTTGCCATACTTCCAGATAAATGTGGCAGAGTTAGCAACCCAGTCTCCACCACATCCAGCAAACCATACAATTAACAACCAGCCGAGTAAAACCAGCTAGCCAAGGCACCTTCAGTTTTGGTATTAAGGACACCCACATCTGTCTCATACACAGAGGGTTATTACAAACACTGGTGATATGGCAAGCCCCTAGCCACAGCCGCCGGACGACTATCACAGAGAGAGGGCGCCCAGCTCCCCCTTTTTGCCCACCCGAGGAGGGAGACCCCCACCCCCGCGGAGGTATACCTGGCCCCTGTTTTGACTTTCGAGTCATTGCCAGGTAGCACAGGAATTCTTCCTATCAATGAACTAACCATGCATGACTAACACCTTTACTAACCTCTATTAACTCACAATAAACCATTTACCTTTCTTGCACACTCTGATAACTAAATTAGCACCTCAGCTATACCATAGAATGAAGATTGAACAATCTAAGAGAGACGCTCCTATCACAGCTGTCCCCATCCTCCTCGCAAAGTAGATCCAGTCTCTCTCCCCTAAATACTTCCAGTATAGCCAAAATAGTACCTCTTACTAAGGCTCAGTTATATTAAAATATGAAGGCTTCCTATAGCCATGTGCCACAACAGTAATCACCATCTTACCTAGTCCCCATATATATTGAGAGCTCAAATAAGTCCATAAGACTCGAGATCCCTACTGTCTACAGGGTCCAGAACCGAGCCTATAAACCTAGCTCCCGCCCCCAGTCAAATCAGTTGAAAGCTAGACACCAACCAGTGGTCACTACTCTGCAGTTAACCTCTAGCTCTGCCCTTGTGTTGTTCCGGAGTTGAGAGATTCCAGATCCGGCAGACTCCGTGGCAGAGAAGACTAATAGAAGCATCTGTCCATGTACAAGTCCTAACGTGCACCTTATAACCTTCACACAAATTCGTGGGTATATAAGTGTGTAGCCAGCAATGATCGTCAAGAGATCCGAACTTCCTACATTTTGGACTACCTGGACGGCCGAGGAACCAGTCGTTAGCCCCAACATCACCGGAAGCAAGATAACCAGGACCAGATCTACAAATACTATTCAAGATTCATGTTGCTAGTACTAAGTGTTATAGTACTAGTTTGACACTCACTTATTAACTTTCTATAAAGTGGCTAAAACCTTGTCCAGTGTAACTCAGAATTAACCATTCCATTTGGGACGTACTAAGCGTATCAGTGCTCATTAATTAACAGGCGACATTGACTCTCGTAACTACCTTATTCAGATATTAAAACTCTAGTGACATCTAACGTTCGCCCACTGATTTATGTTCTACGTATTTCTGCCATAAGAATATAAAACTTAGATCAGTACCCCCATGAGGTTACTAGAGATTCCGTGTTCTACAATATACGCGTGTCTAATCCTAACTGTGAGCTGCTACTTGGGCACGCGACCAGCCAGTAAGAGATCAAATCAGTGAAATTGAATTACATGAATACATTGAGGTCTTCCAGTAAAATAAAACTTGCTAATTAAACCCGTGATCAGAAGAGTATACCTGAACGTTGGAAGTGGGAGACTAGGCTCCATCCAGATCCGCTAATGCTAGCAGTTCCCTTCTATTATTAGTTTTGTGCGAGAATTACTATCTTTGCATGCTCTTTATTTACTTACTTCAATAAACTTGAACTTGTGTCATGTTACCGTGTGTTTATTTTGTGTTCTCTATTCCTCATACCTTGTATTGTGCATGCAGCCTTATATACCCACTCAATTAGAACTCACATTACCCAAGTTAAACCTGTAGAAAAACAGGGCATAACAAATAACAATGCGCAACAGTAGTAATGCTTAACACTCAATAGAAGAAGCACTTCTCATGCAACTCAACAGCCTACTATGGTCGACACCAACCTAGGCTTGTAGAACACAGTGAATCTATAATGCATACATATAACTAGAGCTTATAATCTAATTAGTGTCTGCTCAATTAATAAAGTCTAGCTGGGATATCAAGGCTTAGGAAACTGTGGCTGAGCTATGCGACTCATAGCCTAATGTTGTCCTCTAGGTGGCTCAAGCAATTACGTTAAGTGACTGGGATGCTCTCTTGGTAGATCCAGATCTCAAGTATCTGGTTCTACCCTGGCGACCCCTCCAAAGTCAAGCAAAGAGGCAGCACGATGCTGTAAGGTAGTAGGCTAATGCCCTCTTACACCACAATGCTGCACTCGTAAACGAACCAACCGAAATGACAAACTAGGCTCCTACAGGTTCAGGCGAAGTCGTGTAGGTTTAAGCAGAACCATACACACATCGGTGACAACGTCAGAATAACCTTATCCCAGTCTAGCATTAAATAATGAAGCAGACCACTAATAATCCTGAGGGAGGCACTCAAAAGACAGTCCTGCAACCTCTGCTTAAAACTAAGAACCCTTCCAAAATCCTAATCTAATACATATATGAAATGCTAGGTTTTTCCAGGTTAAATAGGAAGGGAAATATCCCCAGGCTACCTTTAGGATCAACCTTTCCTGGTACCTGGCACGGGGTACGAACCTCTGAAGGGAATTTAACCCTCCTAAAAACCCACAGGTTTTGAGATGCCTTGGGTGGGGTTCGAACCCTGGTTAGTGACGCACCACCATCACCACCAGGCCCGCGCGCTAACCCACTGTACTACCACGGACGTACTAAAAGTATAGCAACCTTAGTCCGATTTTTTTAAGAACCAGGTGATAGTCTCGTGGTGTTATCACGTGATGAGTTTATTGGACTTACCATCTACGACTATTTTGCGCTATACCTGACGTCAACTCGGGTAGTACATTATTGTGGTTGCGGGACATTTTTGAGGGCATTACACCACATTCCTTTTTAGTTAGGCTAGTCCCTAGCCTCGTAAGGTCGTAAGGTATCGTAGCCTTTTAACCTTAGCCATCTCAATTCTTGGTATAGGGTTCGCGTGACGGGTGCTCCAGCACGTAGCTACCAGGTCACGTTCCCTTACTGCCACCAATGAAATGCTAGGTTTTTCCAGGTTAAATAGGAAGGGAAATATCCCCAGGCTACCTTTAGGATCAACCTTTCCTGGTACCTGGCGCGGGGTACGAACCTCTGAAGGGAATTTAACCCTCCTAAAAAAAAACACAGGTTTTGAGATGCCTTGGGTGGGGTTCGAACCCTGGTTAGTGACGCACCACCATCACCACCAGGCCCGCGCACTAACCCACTGTACTACCACGGACGTACTAAAAGTATAGCAACCTTAGTCCGATTTTTTTAAGAACCAGGTGATAGTCTCGTGGTGTTATCACGTGATGAGTTTATTGGACTTACCATCTACGACTATTTTACGCTATACCTGACGTCAACTCGGGTAGTACATTATTGTGGTTGTGGGACATTTTCGAGGGCATTACAATATATATCTCAGAGAGCTTACGCAATGAATACGATGGGCCGATATGAAATCGATTTGCTAGATACCCAAAGGGAGGTGGTGTGAGTTTAAACAGATAAGAGATCAGAAATAAAGAAGTCTAGTGAGAGAGAAAGTTCCAAAATGGTGGTGAGAATGGAGACAGATTTGCAAGGGGGTGTAGATCATGTGCGTGTAGGACCAGCTCTGAAGCTGTATCTCCTGCCAGGGTAGCAGCAGGGAGGAGAAGGGAGGAGGGAGGAGGGGCGCGGGCCTCGGCCAATGGGGAGCCGAGGCATCACGAGGCCCAGTGACGTCACAGCCAATGAGAGCCCACCCGCGCGACTGGTTACGTCACAGTACCCTCTCGCTCTGTTTTACTCACTCGCTCTCTCTCCCCCCCATCATTCACATACAAACACGTTTTATATTATTGCTCATATAAAATAGAATGCGTTGTCACAGACGAAAATAAAGTCCACCACTAGACTGTCTGTGATCAGACGATTACTTAGGAAAGAAAGCACATCCTCCTACGCTGACTGTGAGCAATTTCCTTGCCTTGGCGAGTGCTAGCGAGCGGCGAGGGTCCCCCACAAGGGTGTCATGCTTCATTCTGCTAGGCTGACTGCCTCACACCCCGCCCAAGATGTGGGACGTTTTAACCTCTGGTAAACGCCACATCTGACATGCTGAATGCCTATACGACCCGCCACACCTAGCCACTTCACCAAATATGAAATGCACAGCTCAGCTCTCAAAAAACAAACACAACATTTTATCATACAAAGAAAATTTTACAACCCCTCCCAAACATAATAGCTTAATTCATACTGTCATGCTCCCAGAGCGAGCTTTACTGAGCCCAGCCTACTGAATCAACTCAGTACTTCAGCTATAACATACTTAAAAATAACTATTAAAAGAAAGAGTTTTTTATAGGATTTTCATACGTTATTTTAATGTTGTTTTTGGCGGCTGCACTATAAGGGCAAGCCTGATTTTACTCCACTCAATCCACACCTCTGTGGTAACCTACCCCGGGTCCTCCACCCTCGAAAGACAATCTGCAATCACATTCTCACAACCAGCAATATGGCGAATGTCGAGGTTGTATTCTTGCAACATTAGTGACCAATGGGTCAGCCTCATATTCTTGTTGTGGAATTGATTCAGAAACTTAAGGGGGTGGTGGTCGGTATAAATTACCACGACTGGGCCATAGGCAGGAACATATACCTCAAAGTGTCTGAGTGCTAATACTATCGCCAACAGTTCTTTTTCAACCACTGAGTAGTTCTTTTGTGCTGAATTAGACTTCTTTGAAAAAAAACTGACTGGATGTTCCAAACCTTCATCGTCCGTTTGCATTAAGACGGCACCAGCCCCTACACCACTGGCATCTGTTGCCAGCTGAAAAGGTCTGTCGAAGTCAGGGGCCCTGAGGATTGGGTGAGTGCATAATAGATGTTTTACCAGCAAAAACGCCTTCTCGCACTCAGGTGCCCACTTAAACTTCTTGTCCTTCGCTAATAGGTCTGTCAAGGGAGCCAACACAGTAGAATAACCCTTGATGAAGCGACGATAGTATCCGATCATGCCCAGGAACCTCATGATCTGTCGCTTGGTGGATGGCCTGGGGAACTGATTAATAGCTAAAATCATGGTTTGGGGAGGGCACACCTGGTCTAACCCGACTACAAACCCAAGATACTGCACAGTTGCCCTAACAAAGTTGCACTTAGCCAAATTAACCACCAAGCCTGCTTCACCAAGTTTACTGAGTAGTTTTCTAAGGTGCTCACAGTGACTCTCAAAGTCGTCATCGTAGATAATTACGTCATCCAAGTAGACAGTACAGTTGGGGATGTCTGCTACCAATTCATTCATCAAGCCTTGGAAGGTCGCTGGTGCATTCTTAAGCCCATACGGCATGACATTGCAACGGTATGTGCTCCCATCCACTACAAACCCACAAACCTCTTTCGCCCGTTCAGACAGGGGCACCTGCCAGTAGCCTTTAACGAGATCTACCTTTGTCAAGAAACGTGCCCTCCCGATCTTATCAACACTATCATCCACACAGGGAAGAGGATACGGATTGGTGGGACTTAGACCGTTCAACCGCCGAAAATCTATGCAGAAATGGACCTTCCCATCCGGCTTGGGCTGCAGAGTGACGGGAGATGTCCACTTTACTGCCCCTTTCACAATCAACCCCCGGTCCAGCATATATTCTAACTCCTCTCTGAGGGCTGGGAGTTTAATAGGCGGGACTGGGGACAGAGGTGCATGGGGGCGGTTCGTTCGTGGCCACCCCTTCGGGGATCGCGGCGTCAGGCAATAGATAGATAGATAGACACGGTAAGGTACTGATTTGAAGGGGGGGTTATCTCCAACATCCACATCATGCACTGCTTGAGTTGTGAGGCCTGGGTGCTCCGCAAAAACAGTGGGGTATAAACTAAAGAGGTGCTGCACGGCTACACGCTGGTTGTCAGGCAGGTGCACTAGAGCCTCCAGAGCCACCTGCTTAGAGTTCCCCGCCCACTGATCGGCAGAGACATGACATTCCCAGTTATCCTCCCCTGGAACTTGACTGTCCCGATCTCCTCCACCATGACCGCTGCAGGTCAACACAGGGACAGTGAGAGGTTCAGGAAGTAACATACTCCTTCATACTGATTTTCTTTGTGCCTCATTTACACTGAGAGCAATCCAGCTAGCTCTCACAAACACCTCCTCCTCCTATCCACTTCACTACACTAAACATGCACACCACACTTCATTCCTCCACACCAAAATTAAAAAAACAAAATGATGAATTGTAGCCCAGCCTCGGAGTCCCCAGGGGGGGGGACCATAAATGCCCCCTCACCCGACCGACCATCCCCTGACGACCCTACACAATTACCTGGACCTCGGCCTGTTACTCTTTCTATTAATTTCTGCAACATTCGCGGACTTTCCTCTAACTTTCACTCTGTTGAGCACCATCTCTCCTCCTACAAACCTGATCTTCTCTTCCTCACCGAAACTCAAGTGTCTGTAGCAACATCCAGCAACCCCTTCTCTGTATCCTCCTACTTTCTCTATCCTAGTTTCAAAGCCAAAGGCGAATGTTGTGTATATGTGCACAACAAACTCACTTGCTCTCGTGTTCCCGATTTCGACTCCTCTGAATTCTCAACTTTATGGCTCAAACTTTCCTGTCATTCTCTTACTAAATATTTCTGTGCTGTCTATCTTTCCCCTAACTCTACCAACTTTCCCAAATTCTTTGACTATCTAAACTCTACAGTGGAACACATTCTATCCATTTCTCCTTTCTCAGAAATCTCCATCTTAGGAGATTTCAACGTTCACCACCGCCAATGGCTCTCCTCTCACACTACTGATCCACCTGGTGAACAAGCCTACGTCTTTTCTATCCTAAATGACCTAGAGCAGTTAGTTCAGCAACCCACCCGTATCCCGGATCGCATCGGAGATCGGCCCAACATTCTTGACCTGTTTCTAACTTCTAACCCTTCTTCTTATACTGTCGATCTTTTCTCTCCTTTGGGCTCCTCCGACCATAAACTTATCTCTGTCACCTGTCCTATCTCTCCAGTACAGCCACCCGATCCTCCTAGCCGGCGGCGCTTGTGGCACTTTGGCGCTACCGACTGGGAGGCTCTTCGGCAGTACTTCTTTGATTTCCCATGGAATGGTTTCTGCTTCCATGGCCGAGTACCCTCGGAGAGTGCTGAACGCATTACCGAGGTAATCCTATCGGGCATGGAAGCATACATTCCATTTTCTTTTTCTCAGACTAATGCTAAAAAATCTTGGTTTACTCACGCCTGTTCTACTGCTGTCCGCAATAAGGAGGAAGCATTCAAACGGTACCGACGCCTTAAAACTCAAGACTCTCATTCTTCATATGTTTCTGCCCGGAATCAAGCCAAATCTGTTCTTCGACTTGCCAAACACTCTTTCATCAATAATAAATGCTCTGAACTATCCAACTCTAGCTCTTCCCAAGCTTTCTGGCATCTAGCCAAAAACCTCTCCAACAATTTCTCTTCCTCGTCTTTCCCTCCCCTTTCCCACTCTGATGGCACAACCATCATTTCTTCCTCTGACAAAGCTAAACTCTTCGCTCAAACTTTTGCTAGAAACTCCACCTTGGATGATTCCGGTGCTATTCCTCCCTCTCCGCCCTCCTCTCTCTTACTTATGCCTAATATCCTAATCTCTTCTAAAGATGTACTTTCTACCCTCTCTGGGCTTAACACTAATAAGGCGTACGGTCCGGACGGTGTTCCTCCTGTTGTTCTCAAAAACTGTGCTTCCGTGCTGACTCCCTGCCTAGGCAAACTCTTTCGTCTCTGTCTATCCTCTAATGTCTTCCCTTCATGCTGGAAGTTTGCTCACATTCAACCTGTCCCAAAGAAGGGTGACCGCTCTCAACCCTCCAACTATCGTCCAATTGTTCTTATCTCTTGTCTTTCTAAAGTTTTTGAAACTATTCTTGCTTCCAAATTTCTTAAGCATTTCTCTTCTCATAATCTGCTCTCAGATCGCCAGTATGGCTTCCTTAAGGGTCGCTCTACTGGTGATCTTCTTTCATATCTTACTAACTCTTGGTCATCCTCCTTTCGGGACTTCGGTGAGACTTTTTCTATTGCACTAGACATATCGAAAGCCTTCGATAGAGTCTGGCATAAATCTTTAATTTCTAAACTACCCTCCTTCGGTTTCTATCCCTCCATCTGTGCCTTTGTCTCTAATTTCCTTTCCGGCCATTCCATAGCTGCGGTTGTGGACGGCCATTGTTCACTTCCTCACCCTATAAATTCTGGTGTTCCTCAGTGCTCTGTCCTATCTCCTATTCTCTTTCTAATTTTTATAAATGATCTCCTTAACTGTACCTTAATTCCCATCCATTCATACGCAGACGACTCAACCTTACACTACTCCATTACTTTTTCAGAACGCCCCAGCCAGCAATTCCTCAACGACAAACATAATGAAGCCATAGAACTCTTAAATTCTGATCTAAATACTATTTCCAATTGGGGCAGAGAAAACCTTGTTAACTTTAATGCTTCCAAAACCCAATTTCTCCATCTATCTACTCGTCAGGATCTCCCAGCGGACTATCCCTTATTCTTCAACAATACAAAAATCAACCCTTTATCTTCTCTCAATATTCTCGGTGTCTCTTTTTCTTCTGCTCTCATTTGGAAGGACCATATTACCAGTCTTGCTAAGACAGCCTCCCAGAAGCTGGGTGTGCTCAACCGCCTTAGGGGGTTCTTTTCCCCTGCACAGCTTCTTGCTCTGTACAGGGGCATAGTGCGCCCTTGTGTTGAGTATTGTTCACATGTGTGGGGAGGTTCCTCTTACACCGCTCTCCTAGACAAAGTTGAAAGGAAGGCCTTTCGTATCATTAACTCCCATCCACTCACCAACTCTCTGCAATCTCTCTCTCTCCGCCGCAATGTTGCATCTCTCTCGCCATTCTATCGCTACTATAATAATCAGTGTTCCTCAGAGCTATCCCAGTGCATACCACCTCCTTTACGTAGGGCACGTGGTACCCGTCTTGCAACTCAATCCCACCCCTACTCTGTGCAACTCCAACCCAAGAGTGAAACGTTACTCTCAGACTTTCTTCTACTCAACAGCTGAGCTCTGGAACTCTCTCCCAGAATCAGTCTTTCCCTCTTCCTATGACTTAAATTGCTTCAAACTCCGTGTGTCCAGGCATTTTGGCTCGAACGTCCCTTGATTTTGGCCCTGTCACTCTTTCAACTATGGGGGAGGCACTCGCTATAGGCAGTTATGCCTTTTGCCTCCCTCAATCACATAGAAAAAAAAATAAAAATAAATAAATACTCCTCACCCTCACATACTCCTTAATCAGATTGATATGACACATCTGATTTTTCTTACGCCTGTCTGGAGTGGCCACTAGGTAATAGGACGTGCTTCAACATGGAACATGGTTTAGCCTGACCCTCCCAGATCTCTCTGACCATATTGAGAGGGCCTCTGAGGTGGTGTCCAAACACTAACTCATTGGGGCTGAACCCAAGACTTTCCCCAGGCACTTCCCTAGCAGCGAACAAAACATAGGGCAGTCCAAGATCCCAATCCTTCCCGTTCTCAGCACAATAGCAACGGAGCATGCTTTTCAGCGTCGAATGCCACCTCTCCAACACCCCTTGACTCTCCGGGTGATAGGCAGAAGAAACGACAGTACTGATGCCGTGCTGTTGCATGGTTTGCTTAAACAGTTTTGATGTAAAGTTGGAACCCTGATCTGACTGTAGTTCCTGCGGGTTGTTTTGTTTTGTTTGTAAACAAACACTCTCTTCTTAGTTGATATAAAATCGTAGCCCCTAATTTTACCCATTACCTACTGTAGTAAGTATCAATTTAACTGCCTTGCATGTAAGTAAAGCTTTGCATATTAATTTGCTAATAAACAATATTGTGTACTAACTAACCTGCCTACAGGAACGAACGCCGACGCCATTTTGTAAACAAACTTTTTTGGGGGATTATACATATTAAATTCCAGCCAATTTTGTAGTAAATTTAAGTGCATTCATTTATCTTTTCCCCCTAGATATATTCTTGACTTTTTCTCCTCAGAGTGATTTTACTTTAAGCTAAGGGTGGTATTTGTACAAACTAACCTAGCCTAACCCAACCTGCCAAGCTTTTAACCTAATCCAAACCTAGCCTAGCCTATAGCCAGCCAATCTGTTGTTCTTATTAACTCTAGTAGATATTGTATTTAGTATCCTACTGTAGCTATATAATTATATCTGTAATTTTAGTTGTTGCTTGCACGATCTTGTAGTAACCTTTGACTGATACATTTTGTTTTGTTTTATCTAAAAAGAGTAGGCTACTGCTTTACTAGGCTACAGTGATACCAGGGCCATCTGTTGATACAGTATATTAACCCCTTGTGTGCAGTCACACTTTATTTTTATATAATCTCTATTTGGTGAATTGTATATTTAGTTACATATTCTGTTATATATATATATTTGTTTAAGGTTAGGTTATCACACCTGGTAGCCTATTTCTGCGTATTTCAATTTTATTATTTTCGGTTAGGCTATTCAAGGCTGGTAGCCTATTGGTGCGTATTTAATTTTTTTTTAAACTTTTGGTTAGGCTATCGCCCCTGGAAGCCTAATTCTGCGTATCTCAAATTTTTTGTTTTCGGTTAGGCTATCACCCCTGATAACCTATTGTTGTGTATTTCAACATTGTTTTCGGTTGAAGTGATTGAAGTGTTTCTAAAGTGAGTGAAGTGTTTTAAAGTGAGTTAAGTGTTTTAAAGTGAGTTAAGTGTTTTAAAGTGAGTTAAGTGTTTTAAAGTGAGTGAAGTGATCTGAAGAAACTGACTGTTACCATGCCTCGCACTTGTACGAACTGCGCCAGTAGGTTTGGTGAGTCCATGTTTGTTACTGTCGATCTTCAAGTCTGCCGTCTCTGCCAGCAACAAGAGAATTTGACAGTGAAATTAGATGAAGCCTACAACAAGATCAACGTCCTCACCATGAAGCTGGAATCACTCCAAGAGTTTGTAACACTCAACGTTGGAGTACCACAAAATTCAATTGTCACCGCAACTCCAGCAGCCACCAACGCCCCAACGTCAACTGCCAACAATTCAACGCCTGCAGTAGCCATTTCATCTGATGGTTCCGATACTCAAGAAACAAATAGTAACTCTCTTCCCCCTCAAGACAACTTCCGTGTTGTGAGGAACAACGTTTGCTCCAAGACCAGGAAACCCATACCGATTACCGAGTGTCAAAACCGCTTCCAGATACTCGCAGACTCAGATGACGAAGCGGAAATAGAAGAAGTCCGGCTCGTGGGAGACTCGATGATACGTGGTCAGCTCACAGAGTTTTGCGCCAGAGCACCTAAGACCAGGAAGCGTTTTTGTATCCCTGGTGGTGGTGTGGACGACGTAGTTGCTGCAGTTGACGAAGTATCTAAGCTGGCCCCTGCTAATACAATGTACGTCATCCACGTTGGATCCAACGATGTACAGCGAACCCGGTCGGAAGATTTGCTTTTAAAGTACCAGCAGCTGATCAAGTCGTTTAAGGAGAAGTCATCAAGGATCATCGTCTCAGGAATCGTCCCCCGGCTTGGTGTAGAGAGCCGATTTTACAACATAGCCAGCAGCACAAATCGTTGTCTAGCAAACCTCTGCAGGAAGGAAAACGTGGGATTCGTCGACACCTGGGACAATTTCTACTACGATGACTATTTGTTTTCGGACGATGGAGTTCATCTGAACCAGGTGGGAGCAGCACGTTTTGGGCGTCTTCTCAACGATGCGGTGAAGGATTTTCGGAGAAGAAATCGACTCAGCACAGGACAACCAGGAAGGAGGACCGAAGACAGCGAGGGCGGCAACCTGCGAAGGAATTAAATGCTAATCTGTCAAGAACCGCGAATTTGGATAAAGCTCCACCAACACGACCCAAATTCAAAACCGCCAGGGATAACGACCGAGGACCGATGTCAGTCATGAATGTAAATGTAGATCTGATCAGAACCAAAAATTTGATTAAAGAACGTTCTGCGAGTTCTAAAACCGCAACTTTAAAGGTTTTCTATGCAAACGCTCGTAGCATACGCAATAAATTTTCAGATTTAGAGGAACTAGTGTTTACTGAAAATTATGATGTGATTGGTATAACAGAATCTTGGCTCAATACAGTAGATAGAGACTTTTTAGCAGAGTATTCACTTCCCGGTTATGTAATGTTTGAGAAAAGCCGAATAAATAAAAATGGAGGTGGCGTTTTATTTTATATCAAAGAAAGTCTTAACCCGACCCTCTTGTCAAAACCTCAAATTGTGAACGTCGACACATCTTTTGTGCTAATAAAGAATAATAAAGGTACAAAAATAATACTTGCATTAATATACAGACCTCCAGCTCAATCAGTGCAAACTGACCGAGAAATTTATGAACAAATTGCAGATGTAAGTAACTCACAAGATACCGTATTTTTTGGCGACTATAATTTACCTGTGACCAAGTGGGGCGATACTCTTACTTCACACTCCGGACATGACTTGTATACGAACTTGCAAGAGAGTTCGCTTTATCAATTTGTTCGAACACCGACCCGTGGTAATAACGTTCTTGACATTGTACTTGCAACAAAAGAAGAATTAATAGAGAATTTGAATGTTGGTGATGAATTCAGTAACAGCGACCATCGTACGATAACTTTCACTTTAAAGTTTACTAGTAACGAACCAAATAGTAGCATCGAAAAAGTCCCTAATTTCAAGAAAGCAAACTTTCATAAACTTGAGCTATGTTTAAAGAAACTGACTGGAGCTTTTTAATTAACAATAACGACATAAATACATCTTGGAAGTTATTCGAAACCACTTACCTAAAAGCAGTGCAAGACTGCATACCATCGAAAATAAGGCGTCCAGGCCATAATAATAAGCCCAAATGGTGGAATAAAGATATTTCAAACTGCCTGCTTGCTAAAAAATTTGCTAATGATAGATTAAAATCCTCACAAAATGATGAAGAACGGGTGAAATTTGTAGAGCTACGACGCAAAGCCAAAAAGTTAATTAAGCAAAGTAAAAAGACCCTAGAGTTACATATTGCGAATCAAAGTAAAACAAACCCGAAAGAATTCTATAGTTATATCAGAAAGAAAGAAGTAGTTACTTCAACTGTTGGACCGTTAGTCGATGAAAATGGAGAATACACCAAAGACGAAGTACAAATGAGTAATGCCCTCAATACCTTCTTTGCATCAGTTTTTACAACAGAAGACCTCAGTGATATCCCTACACCATCGCCGATTCAGATTGATAATTCAGATGTTCTAAGCAATATCACCGTTACAGAGAGAGAAGTATTGAATTGTTTAGATAAACTCAAGGTAAATAAAACGCCTGGACCTGATACAATCTCGCCTAGAGTTCTAAAGGAAGCTAAGGATGAGCTCTCCAAACCACTGACATTACTATTCAATAAATCCTTGCAGTCTGGAACTATGCCTGATCAATGGAAGATAGCCAACGTAACACCGATATTAAAAAAAGGCAGCAAATCCCTACCCAGTAACTATCGTCCAATTAGCTTAACCTCAGTTGTATGTAAAATGCTAGAAACGGTCATAAGAGACAGACTCGTAAATCACTTAGAGGAAAATAACATACTTAAAGATACTCAACACGGCTTTCGTAAAAAACGTTCCTGTTTAACAAACCTCTTAGACTTCTTCCACGATATCCTCAACCTCTACGATGAGAGTAAAGCTGTAGATATTGTATACCTTGATTTTCAAAAGGCCTTTGACAAAGTTCCCCACAAACGTTTACTGCTAAAACTAAAAGCGCATGGAATACAAGACGGTGTGTGTTGAAATGGATAGAAAATTGGCTCAGCGACAGAAAGCAAAGAGTAGTCATAAACGGTAAGGCATCTAAATGGACCAATGTAAGTAGCGGGGTACCCCAGGGATCGGTACTAGGACCAATTCTCTTTCTAATTTACATCAACGACATAGATGAGGGTCTCACCTGTACAATCTCAAAATTTGCTGACGATACAAAAATTGCAAATAGCGTACTCTCAAAAGATCAAGTTGACCATATGCAACACAATCTAGATAAATTGTCACATTGGGCCCAAATTTGGCAAATGAGTTTCAATGCGGATAAATGTAAAGTACTACATATCGGATACCTAAATGAGAAAGCAAACTATTCGATGAATGGCACTCAGCTTAACCCGTACAGCCCCGGCCGGTTTTATTATTTTTGTGCACCAGAACCCGGGCAATTTTCAAATTTTTTTTTTTTTTATAAATATATCAGAATGTGTTAGAAAATAATGATAGACATGAAGAAATGTGAAAAAAGTACTTACCTAGGCCATTTGGGGGTCCTGGGAGGTAGTGGGGGTCCCCAGCCTCAGAGGAGCCTTAGCGCCATTTCAAATCTCCCGCGCCAGCAGCCAGTTGCCAGCCGCCAGGCAGCATGACTTATTTCGCACCTCTCGGACATAAAGTGCGCTTCAGAGTTCATAGAATGTCTTTGTATATCACATAATGTAAATATAACTGAAGTTGTAGTGTGATAAGTGTCTTCATTCAAGTATTACAAGTGCGCACGAGTGTTAGCGTCCCCGTTGCCATGGTGATGGCGGCCATCTTGGGCGGCCATCTTTGCTCAGGACAATAACAAAACGCACGTACGAACACACGGCCATACAGCGGAGCGAGTGACCCACATTCCACAGCACCCTCCCTCTTTCTTTCTCTGTCTGGCTGTCACTTTCACTCAAGGTCACTCTGTCTCTCCTTTTCATTGAATTATTTGTACTTGTTCATTGTTTTACCTAAGATTATGAGGTGTATATACATTGTTATACGCACTTATTGTCTCTTATTCTTATAATTATTTGCACACAGTTTTATAAGTTTAGAATTTACTTAGTGTTTTATATTGTTCGGTACTTTGCACTTGTAAATTATATATATATACACACTGTTTTATATTCACTTTTTGCGTCTTTTATATACACTGTTAGTATTACATTATAGCGTCTTTTATCGCAGTCTTTGAACACTTTGAACACTTAGAAGTGCTCGAGGGTGTGATACTCCCTGAAGCAGGTGGGAAAACACAGTCCCACATCACATTCTTCACACATCGTCCGGGTGTCTTGCCGTTTTGGTGTGCGTCTGCCTGTGTTGCGACACACATGACACCGTCTGCGTGGGTTGGGTTTTACTTCGTTGGGCGGGACAAAATCGCAAAAGTGGCGTTGTGTCAGTCTGGCGGGGCCTTCTGGTGCTTGAAAACGAGCTGCGGGACGTTGCTGGCGGCGTGGACCCTCCCTGAAGAAGAACAGAAGCTCCCGTGCAAGTTCGATGCAGTACGACTCCATCGTCTCAACTTCACCTGTTATTTCATGATATTGGATGTGGCAGTTGTAGAGGGTGAGGTCGAGTAGGTGGAAAAATAGTTTTTTATACCACCTCATCGTCTTCCTGGCACACTCGACCGACGATATGACAGAGTCTGACTTGTCAACCAGCCGCATGTTGATGTTGTAGTCAATGATTGCAACAGGTTTTTTGACCGCCTCACCTGTGGCTCTATCACGGCGTTTGGTGTCCTCTAAGCGGGGCAGGTGGATACTGGTGAGGATATTGACGTCACGATTGTCCATCCACGAGAGCATCAAGATATTATTTGCCTGGAGGTGGATGATGGAGCCCTTCTCCCGCCTTTCGGGTAGCTCTGGCATGTATACACGATTCCTCCTGACGGTGCCACAGACGCCAGTGTTTCTGCTATACAGGAATTTGGCAAGGGAAGGGCTGGTGTACCAGTTGTCGAGGTACAAGATGTGTCCCCTGTCCAAATATCCCTCCAACATGGTGATGACAACGGCCCCAGATATCCCATATGTCCTCTCCTCCACCAGTTCAGTGACCTTGCCCATGTAAAGGATGATGTCCTGGATGTAACCGGTCTTGCAATCGCACATCACGAAAAGTTTCAGGCCATAACGGTGACGCTTGCTGGGGATGTACTGTCGGATGCTAATATTCCCCCTCCATAGCACCAGACTCTCATCAATGATTAGTTTTTGGTAAGGTTTGAAGGAGGCTGCAAACTTTGTTTTGAGGTATTCAAATATAGGTCTTATCCTCTCCATCGGGTCTTTGGTATTCCTGGGGCGTTCCTGGTTCCTGGTGTGGCTTGCCAGGCTATCAATAAAGTGCAGGTTTCCCATGATTGCCGTGAATCTATTCCTGCTCATGACTTTCCCAAAGAAGGGGGTTGCAATGAGGGGATCACATGACCAGTACTTCCTGAGAGACGTCTTCTTGGTGACCCCCATCAGGATGACCAGTGCCAGGAATGCGTAGAACTCATCGGAAGACAAATCCACCCATGAGAGACGTGCCGAGTTCCTCTTCTGCTCCTTCCCTGCCATAAAATAATAGTTGTACCAGTTCGTCTGGTCAACAATCAAGCCGACAAGGTTGGCAGTGAAGAACTGCAGAAAAACACCCAGTCTTGTGGTGTCAGGTCCACGATTGGGCATGGTAGGGCCGGCCTCAGCTGCCCCCAAAAAGTGGTATTGTCCTGGTAGATAGTTTTCCCCATCCACCCAATCCCACCTATCAGCGCCTTCGTCGTCGCTAGATGGGGCATCGGGCTCATCAGGGTCATCGTCAGGGGCACCGGGGCGGGTTGGGCGGGTGCGGGTGGAGCGTGGGCGGCGTGGGCGAGAGGTGGACCTGGGTCTGGAGCTAGACCTCGAACTTGATCGAGAGCTAGATCTAGAGCTCGATTCGTTGCTGGGGCGTCTTATTTGTTTGACCTTCTGCATTCGGCCGCGGGTGGCACGCCCGCGAGATATGACACGCCCACGTCGTTTGCTTGCAGGGCGTTGGGGCAGATCGGGGCGTTGTGGAGAGGCTGGTGATAATGCAGTGGCGCAGGAGGGGCCTGGTTCAGGTGAGGGAGACATTCGTGGGGGGGTGTACGGGATGGAGCCTGAAGGTGATAGTGGGGGGGAAGAATGGCGAGGCGGAGAGTCTGGTAGTAGTGGTGGTGGTGGTGATGGTGGTGGTGACTCATCCCCCCCTCGTGCTCTGGGTCAGGAGGGAAGAGGGAGCGTTTTGGGTCACGTGACCGCCTTTGTCTCGCACCACGTTGTCCCATTTCTCCATCACCAGGTTGTTCGTCACTAGGTTTGTGACGACCATAGAACCTCCCCGGGGTATTTTTCTTGAGTGGGGAGATTATGGGAAGTGGGGGAGAAGGCAGGCGGGGTTGTGGGGGTACCTCCTCTTCACTCCCAGACTCGCCCCTTCTTCTCTTCAATCCCTTTCGTTCTTCCCCAGGTACACGCACATAATTTTGAGGGTCAGCAGGTTCATCTGCAACAACAACCTCTTCCCCACTTTCTGAGGATTCAGTGGGGTCTTGGGGAAGTGGGCGGCGGGGAGGTGCACTTGCCCCTTGCTGTCTTTGTGACGGCCTACGCCGCCTGACAGGAATCTGAGCAAGCTCTTCCTCTAGCTCTCTTATTTCTGCTTGGGAGGGGGCATACTCGTCTCCAGACTCGTCCAATGCCGAGTCAGTGTCACTATCAGGGCTGTCAGTGTCGTACAGTATATCCATGACCTCCTCTGTACTGCAGGGGCGGGTAAGGCGGGCACTATAACGACGAGACATGGTGTTTCACTCGAGAGGGTGCGCGGTAAACTGACCATGAGGTGTGAGAAGGCGGGTGCCCTCTCCCGTCCCCGCGCGCGCACGCGTTTGGACAAAACGTTTTGGAAGTAGTCTGCCGGATCCCAAAGTAGTTCCCATATAAATCTAGAGCCATTCTGAGACTTACGACTGGAGCTATAAGGGTGACGCGTTAGGCGCGTCTCTGGGGCTGTGCGTTACATACATAGCCGACGCGTCAGACGCGTCGCTGGGGCTCCACGGGTTAAGAATGTAAACAGAGAAACCGATCTGGGAGTAACAATATTGAGTAACCTAAAACCGAGTCAACAATGTTCAGAAGTTGTTAAGAAGGCAAACAAAATAATTGGCTTTATAGGCAGATCATTTGAGCATAAATCCAAAGACGTAATCCTAACCCTTTACAATTCCTTAGTCCGCCCTCTTCTGGAATACTGCGTTCAATGCTGGTGCCCTTATTACCAAAAAGACATAAACAAGCTAGAACGAGTTCAACGTAGAGTTACCAAAATGATACCTAGCCTAAAGAACAAACCATATGAAGAGCGTCTTAGAGAATTAAATTTATTTCCTTTAACCCAGCGCAGATTAAGAGGTGACTTAATTCAAGTGTTCAAAATCATCAAAGGCATCGATAATATGAACTGTAGTAAGTACTTCACTATCGACCAATCTAATTACACGCGGGGAAACGGTTGCAAAATTATTGGTAAATCTTTTAACTCACACGAATCTAAGAATTTCTTCTTCAATCGAGTTGTCAACTTGTGGAATGGGCTTCCCCGAGACGTTATAGACTGCAGCACCGTTAATTCATTTAAATTCCGCCTAGACAAATATCTCGCATCAAACCCGCGACTGACTGCGTTTGTAAATGAATAACTTTATTTTATCCTCCCCTCAGTTACTAACCCATCTGTCCCCTACTAACTTCCTTGTCCTGCCACGTTAGTGGCAGGGCAGTAGTTCCCTTTCAAATGTTCCCTTACCCACTCTAAACCACTGTTTGGACACTTGATCCTCAGTGTTTTGGAGGACAAGCAGCCTAGAAGGGTCACTAGATCTGTTGTTGCTTTATTTCCTTTATACTCCTTTGTACCTAGAACAGTATAAAAGTAAGTTTTTGACAACCGTCTTTGCCGTACCATTTCGCATGAGGTATGCATCGGGATAACGAGTAGCCACATCCATTATCGTTAGGAGGAATTTATTACCAGCGCTAGTGGGGGGGAGTGGGCCAACCATGTCGATTACAACCTTGCTGAACGGTGGCCCGATGACAGGAATTGGTTGTAACGGGGCCTTTGGGATACATTGGTTTGGTTTCCCCACACTCTGGCAAGTACTGCACATAGCCACCCATGACCTAACCTGTGCTCTAATACCTGGCCACCAAAACAACTTCTCCAAAGACGCCACCGTCTTACGTACTCCCAAGTGCCCTGCCAAAGGTACATCATGTGCCAACCGCAGTAGGCTATCACGGCACACACTCGGCACTACCAACTGGTCGACCACACCTGACCCCCCTTCCCAACGTCGCTTAGGGTCCAGAAAACGCCGATAAAGGATGCCCTCCAAATAAAAAAAATCTCCCGCCTTAGCATCCCCATCGAGTTCACACGCTCCGTTACTGCAGTTTTGAATCGTGGGGTCGGCTGATTGCAGCCCACGAATATCCGAGGGAGCCAACCTGTCTAGATGCTCCCTGACCAACTTATGGCCTACCCAGATACCGGACTGTGCGACCCTTTCCTCCTTCTCTGCATAACGGAGTCTTCTCACCCCCGACCTCACCAAGTGTGACAGGTTCGGGGGCCACTCCGGACCTGAGTATAGGTGCCAGTACTGAGTCACCAAGGAGAGCCGCGGGATCCAAACTCTCAAAACCGTTCCCGCCTTTAGCCTTCCTCTTCTGACCGTTCCTCCGCTGATCTAGAGTCTGAGACATAGGCTGTGACACCTTGGACGCCCGAGATCGAGTAACCACGCACGCCATCTGCTGCTGTTGGCACTTCTCAACCCACTCTTGTCCCTCCCTTCTCACGTCGGCCGGCCTCTCGGCAACGACTAAGGGTAGAACCTCAGAAATGGGCACCGCAAAGTCGTTGCCGAGAAGAAGGTCGACGCCCTCTACTGGCAATTTCTCTACGATTCCAACGTCCAAACTCCGTGTCACACCTTCCACCTCTAGCTCTACCTTGACCAGCGGGTATGACCTCGTAGCATTGATACCCTGAACTACTACTACCCGGGCCGCGTTTATGGGTTTACCAGACAAGTTCTTCATCAGTGTCTGAGAGGCACCCGTATCGCGCAAAAAGTCCACTCCATACTGGCAACCAACCCACTTTACAGAGCCGCGCCCTTGATGGTCGCAAAAAGTGTCCCGGGCAGGTAACGAGCCTCCCGGGCACTTCTGCACTGGCGATGCTTCAGTCTCTGATGCTTTGCCCCGGACAAACGCAGATGGCTGCAAAGACACCCCAATGTTGCGAGCCAAAGACACAGCTGCTGTAGGTGGCTTGCTAGGACAGACTCGTGCAAAATGCCCCTTCTTATGACACTGATAACACTCTGAATCCCACTTGGGCTTCCCTTGAGGAGGGGAAGGGCCCGGACCCTTCTTAAACGGGACGGCTGTAGTCTTATAGTCAGGCTTAGTATCGTTGCTCTTATATCTGTTGTTGTATGGTACTTCACTGACTCGGGGGGGTGGGGTGTTGCGCCCCTTGTTACCTGCATCATAGCGTTGTGCAGACCCGCACCCAGGAATCAATGAAATCCGGAGGTCAGCCATCTCAGCTGCCTCCTGCAGAGTTTTAGGCTGTTTTTCTTTCAGGTTCAATGTCAGGTTGTCGCCCGTACTTTTGTAGAATTGCTCGAGAAGCACCAACTGGGTTACATCATCAAACGTGGTTGCCTTCTCCGACCTCAGCCAATTCCCAAAAGCATCGGACAAGTCCCGGGCATGCTCAAGAAAGGTGCCATCACGACCCTTAGTAACACCCCGGAACTTCAACCGGTAAGTCTCTGGTTGCAACTGATAAGCCCGCAGGACAGCCTCCTTCAATACCTCATAATCAATGCAAGACTCCAAAGGCAACGCATCATATGCCTTGAGTCCCTTGCCAACTAATCTTGAGGAAACAAGGGCCACCCACTTCTCATCAGGCCATTGATACTCCCGGCACTTCTTCTCAAAACGTGTGAAAAATTCTGTGACACCCGACTCGTCAAACACAGGGACTAACTTGAGCAAGTGCGACAAAGACTGATCATGACCTCGATTCCCAGAACCGATCCGCTGCCCTGTCGTCTCCACCCGAGACTTCTCAAGCTCAATATCTGCACAGTACTGCTCAGACTGGTACTTAAGATCAGCTTCTCGCTCACGAACTCCAGCTTCTCGTTCAGCTCTTCTCTCATGAGCTTCAGTTTCTCGCTGTTGCTGCTGAATCTTAGCCATCTCAAGTTGGAAAAGCATGTCTGGAGGCAAACCTTGAGGAGGAGGAGTTGTAATAATTGGAGGCCCACCCAGCGATCCCACACCACGCTGCCACTGACTATCAACCTGCGGGAACGTGCTAAACTCCGGTGTCCTAGAGGGCAAGATGGGAGTAGAGTGGAGGGGGGGCTTGGGAGGAAGTCCCCAAGCACCCTCTCCACCCTGGGCATCACTCACCCCGCCCAACACCAAAGACCTTAGGTTGCTTCTTGTCATACTAGTAGTGTATACAAGCCCCATGGCTGTGGCCAAACACTGGAGACCATACCGATCAATCCCTGCCACTCGATCAGCTGTAAGAGGCATCTCCAAAAACTTCTTCGCCTCCATCTCACCTGTTATAATTCCATAATTTCCCGGCATCTGCCCACCGTACTGTGTCCCCACTGTGCACTGATCCGTTGCTCGACATAGTGTCCACCAAAAATCCTCACCGCTTTATAAAAAGAAGAAGTACCCAAACTCCTATGTAGCACTAATCACTCAAAAGGTTGTCTGAAGGCCCTCAAGTGCTATACTACTTTGCCAAAAAAAAATCTGCGTGTCCAAAATATTCCTCAAAAACAAATGACCACTTATCCTGCAATTATTTCTCAGTTCACTAAATCCTGTACAAGGTCGCCATTTGTTACGACCGGGTGCTACTAATAAAACAAGGGCACTTAATCATTGGACTAGAAATGGCTTATATGCAACGACTCAACGCTAGATCCAAACCCCTGTACTTATAAAACTGGCCAACAAAACACCTATACCCTCTAGTTTTGATCTGCGATAACGAGGTATCCTTAACAGGGTATAAAGGTACTATACTTCAGGCTAACCTACTATGGTATAGCCTGATCACAAACAATATGCAAATTACGTTAATACTCAATAACAATGATCAATAGAAAGCTTAATTAAATCACACCAATGATTTAATGCTCAAGAAGAATAATTATTAAAAGTACTCTAAACAATGTTAACTCTTCGCTCCTGTATGAAAGAAAGCGAATGCTAGTCCTGCAGCATCGACCTGGAAACTTCTGAAGTATGTCGGATGCGGATAAGATATTCGAATCGGATTTAGAACGATAATAAAGCAGTAAGTAAGACACCACAAACAATAGGAACTATAATGTTAACTGACAAAAGAATAATAACAATGCGCAACAGTAGTAATGCTTAACACTCAAAAGAAGAAGCACTTCTCATGCAACTCAACAGCCTACTATGGTTGTGCAGCTCGACACCAACCTAGGCTTGTAAAACACAGTGAATCTATAATGCATACATATAACTAGAGCTTATAATCTAATTAGTGTCTGCTCAATTAATAAAGTCTAGCTGGGATATCAAGGCTTAGGAAACTGTGGCTGAGCAATGCGACTCATAGCCTAATGTTGTCCTCTAGGTGGCTCAAGCAATTACGTTAAGTGACTGGGATGCTCTCTTGGTAGATCCAGATCTCAAGTATCTGGTTCTACCCTGGCGACCTCTCCAAAGTCAAGCAAAGAGGCAGCACGATGCTGTAAGGTAGTAGGCTAATGCCCTCTTACACCACAATGCTGCACTCGTAAACGAACCAACCGAAATGACAAACTAGGCTCCTACAGGTTCAGGCGAAGTCGTGTAGGTTTAAGCAGAACCATACACACATCGGTGACAACGTCAGAATAACCTTATCCCAGTCTAGCATTAAATAATGAAGCAGACCACTAATAATCCTGAGGGAGGCACTCAAAAGACAGTCCTGCAACCTCTGCTTAAAACTAAGAACCCTTCCAAAATCCTAATCTAATACATATATATCTCAGAGAGCTTACGCAATGAATACGATGGGCCGATATGAAATCGATTTGCTAGATACCCAAAGGGAGGTGGTGTGAGTTTAAACAGATAAGAGATCAGAAATAAAGAAGTCTAGTGAGAGAGAAAGTTCCAAAATGGTGGTGAGAATGGAGACAGATTTGCAAGGGGGTGTAGATCATGTGCGTGTAGGACCAGCTCTGAAGCTGTATCTCCTGCTAGGGTAACAGCAGGGAGGAGAAGGGAGGAGGGAGGAGGGGCGCGGGCCTCGGCCAATGGGGAGCCGAGGCATCACGAGGCCCAGTGACGTCACGGCCAATGAGAGCCCACCCGCGCGACTGGTTACGTCACAGTACCCTCTCGCTCTGTTTTACTCACTCGCTCTCTCTCCCCTCCATCATTCACATACAAACACGTTTTATATTATTGCTCATATAAAATAGAATGCGTTGTCACAGACGAAAATAAAGTCCACCACTAGACTGTCTGTGATCAGACGATTACTTAGGAAAGAAAGCACATCCTCCTACGCTGACTGTGAGCGATTTCCTTGCCTTGGCGAGTGCTAGCGAACGGCGAGGGTGTCATGCTTCATTCTGCTAGGCTGACTGCCGTCACAGTAGTCTCAAGAAGCAAGACTTATCACTCGGCAACATGAACACTGGTGTAATAATTAGATGACGAGTATATTCACCTGATATTAATTCACTGATACATTAATAACACTTTAGCATAGCAATCACTCTCGTCACAAAATAGCAATAATTAGGAGGCACTGCTAAAACACTTGATCATAGAGTATAGTATCGAGGCACTGATACAATTAATTAAGTAAGCACTGTCGAGGTATCTTCAGGTTATCTTGAGGTGCTGGCGTTAGGGGTTCTTGGCTGCTCCGTGGGCCATCCAGGTTGTCCGGTGGTGTGAAGAAGTTACAGATGGGTTAATGGGTATGGGGTATTAAATATGGTTCCGTAACTGTCAGGAGTACAGTTGGTCACCATATCGAACTAACGTAAGTATTCTGAGCCTGTAGCTGTGAGCAAATACTTGACTATTCTGACCTTTAATTAACCGTTGATGAAGTTCTGTTAAGGTATTCTTGGACTGGGATTTTAAATATAATGTTTCAGACAAGGCTGGATTAACAAGAGAAGTCTGGGTAAGTAACTTCTCTTGTCAGTCACTAATCTTTAAAAGAGGTTCAAAGAACTCGGGCGGTGTTTTAAACCTTTTAGTTACAAATCCTGGTGGGAGGCCACAGCCAATTTGTACCTAGGATTTATATATGCTAAGTGCTCATCAAGAGTATCTCACATAAACCCTTTTAACACAAAAAGATCTTTCTGTCCTAGATCTCTGTGAGTAAAATGCTAGTATGATCTAACTAATAAAGATATCGAGAGGAAGGTAGGCCTGCTACTTCCGATATATTTATTATGATAGAAAATGGACTAATATGGATAACTATATTAAATTCTGGGTGGCCAGAAATAATGAGTTATACGCATGTAGTTACTGTTGCACTATATAACTGGTTATAAACTAAAGTGGCAGAGGTCATACCACAATTAGTTTGTAATACAATTATTTGGTTTTATATAGTTATGCTATTCAAGGTTTCAATATATTACCCAACAGGAGGCCGCAAATAATAAAGAATCCAGAAATGGTTTAGCTATATGTCACAGATAGATTAGAGACTTCGGGATGCCGTCCATCAATAACTATTCTTGAGGTTTGGAGTATAACTAGTCTTTCTTCAGAGCGGGAGGCCGATGGTATGAAAGATAATTTATAACTGCCGAGGTTGGTCCTCGCAGAAGCATATATAGGGTTGGTCAGGGGGGGGCGTGGTGAACTATGGTACTCAAGGATGTTGAATCTACGAAGGAGTTTGTTTATTCTAGTAAACTGAGTTGGGGTATTTGAGGAGTATGAGTTACCTTAACACATGAGTCTCTATCAAGGGGTTTGGTTTTGGTTATTTAGGTTTGTTCAGAGCTCGTAATATACTTAGCAAGGAAATATATATACTCTAGGGATGGCATGACTTTTGAGATGGTGAGGCGGTCATGGATGATGGTGTTATCTGATTTTCACAAGGGTTGACTTTTATCTTTTAGCTTTAATTGAAGCTAGTGCGATCGAAGTCTGATGGTCTGATCACGATATTTGCTATTTCTGATATCAAGGGGGGTATAGCAGGTTTGTACTTAATTGAATCACACATAATTATATACAATGGTTTTACTTACTGTCTGGCAAAGAATGTTGGCTGGGTCGCGCTCTGGGTCAAGGGCTAGTACGCGTGGCTAGGTTTGTTTACTTTGAGGGGTCCAAATTATTCCGAGACATTCACGTTTGGTGGCGACATAATTCTGTTGAGCAACATTTAAGGTAGAGCTAGCATATGCGATCACATGTTCTTTCCCTTCCTGGACTTGAGCTAGAACAGCTCCAATGGCATACAGGGAAACGTCAGTGTAGAGACGAAAAGGCTGCTTGTAGTCGGGGAAAAAGACGGTGGGGGCTTGCACTAGTTTTTCCTTCAGTGTTTCAAAAGCTGCATGTCGTTCCGGGGTCCATGAAAATTCGGTGTCTTTGTGAGTGAGTTGATGTAGGGGTCTAGCTATTTCGGCAAAATGTGGGACGAAACGTCTGTAGTAGGTGGCTAATCCTAGAAATGAGCGTACTCCTTTTACGGTAGTGGGGGGTTGTTGATTTTTGATGGCAGATAATTTCTTGGGGTCGGGAGAGATGCCTTTGTCGGAGATTATGTGACCCAGAAATCCTACGGTATTTCTGGCCATCTCACACTTGGAGGGTTTGAGTTTTAATCCTGCCTCTCTGATTCTTTGCAATACTTGACGCAGCCGACGAAGATGTTCCGACCATGTTCCGGAGTAGATGATGACGTTGTCCAGATAGGCGAGACAGGTCTCCCAAGTTAAACCTTTTAACACAGATTCCATTAGGCGGGAAAATGTGGCGGGACCGTTACATAAGCCAAATGGTAACACATTGAACTCATATAAATGTCCTCCGCTGGTGAAAAATGCTGTTTTCTGCTGGTCTTCGGGTTCAATAGGGACTTGCCAATATCCTGCTTGGAGATCTAGCGTGGTGAACCATTTGGATCCATGCAGGGAATCCAGGGAGTCATCGATCCTGGGTAATGGGGTGGCATCCTTGATCGTGGCGTCGTTTAATCTGCGGTAGTCCACACAGAAACGAGTTGAACCATTCTTCTTCTTCACGAGTACAACGGGTGACGACCATGGGCTGACGGAGGGCGTGGCAATTCCGGCATCCAACATCTCCTGTACCTGTTGCTCCTCCTCTTGGCGTTGGAGTTTTTTTCTTCTGCGTAAGGGTTGACACAGGGGAGGTCCAGTAGTGTTGATGGTGTGTTGCTCCATGGTGGTCTGACCTATTTCTGTGGGAGTCTGAGCAAATATGTTTCCAAACTCTTGCAGTAATTGGTTCATTTGTTGTTTTTGCGTGCATGATAAAGAAATCAGGGATGCTTGGCAATATCAGACTATTATTGTGATCTACGGAAGGAATAGCAATCTCATCAAAAGTTTCGAGATCGCCGATTATGAGGCCTTTGGGCAGTGTAAGAACTTCTTCCGAAATATTTGCAATTAAGATATTACTTTGATGGGAAGATAAAATAGCGGGTTGAATAATGCATCTGTCTTGGTTTACGGGAGTGTTGGTGGGAGTCAAAATCATGGTATCTTGGGGAATTTGTCTAATTGATACCCACTTTTGATGGGGAGGAGGAATGGTACTACGGAATTGGATAATTGCGGGACTTACAATAGTGGGTGGAGGCAATATCGGTTTTTGTGGTGCAATGTTATGTATAGAAAATGGAGCATGGAGGGGTAACGGAGATGTGTCACAGGCAGGTGATCCCGTTTTTTGTGGGGTCATTTCAGGCAAAGAAAATGGATTATCGCTGGGGGACGGAGACATTTTATTTGGGGAAAACACATGGAATTTATCATTTGTTGGTAGCTGTAGGATAGAGTGGTTAGAGTCGGACAGAGGGGATAGAGTTAAAGAAGGGTGCACAGGGTTGATATGTTCACTGGGGTTTGTTTTTGAATGGGTCACTTGAGAAGGGTGCACATGATCTTGGTTATTAGTAGCATGGGAAAAGTTATTCGTGACTGATTTAGGCTGAGCGGTATATTTCTTTCCTCGGACAGTAGTTGAAGAGTTGGATAGGGTTTTCTGTTTTACGGTATTTTGGCTCATGCTGGACATAGAGTTCACAGGTTTGGACTTGGGGAGTGACATAAGTTGTGGGAGGTGACTTTGACATTCGAGTTTTTCATGATTGCATGGAATGGGGTATTTCTGAGGAAGTTTATGGAGAGGGATTTTTTTGTTTGGATTGCTAGGTTTTTTAGTTATTAGGGGTTGAGTCATAGGTTTTGTTTGTTGTTTAGATTGGATCTTTTTCATAGGAGAGTTTACTGATTCTTGGCATGATTTGATTTTTTTTTTTTTTTTTTAATGTTATTAACCGTTGACCACAGTTGACTTGAGCTTGGAGCTTGTGAAGGAGATCAAGTCCGAGATAACCATCGTAGTGTTGGCAATCGGAGTGGAAGACTATGAAGGAGTGGTAGCAATTCGCTTGAGGAGCAGGGGTGGTGACGTGTAACGGGTTAGTTTCTCCCCGGATTTGCCCCGATGAGATTTGATTTGGTAGGTTGCAATGTGCCGAATTTTCGGTGGTGTTTATCATAGAAGGAGTTGAATATGCACGATCTAGACTCGCCGGTATCTATCAACAATCTGACAGGAATGCCTTTGATTTTTGCAAGGTGATAAATAGGGGGAGATCGGTCATTGGTGGAGTCCCCCGCCGAAACCATCGTAGGCGGGGGAGGTTCTAAAAATCCTGGGGGTCTACTTCGGACTCTTCTAGGATTTCTTTTGCATCATCAGTAATCATGAGGTGAGCAATATCCTCATTTTCTAATTCCTCTACTTCCTCATCCTCAACAAACTCTTCCTCATTTACAGAAATGCGAGGTTGATTTGATCGGTATTTGGCGGAATCTCTGATGTCATGAAGAGCACATTTCTGATTGCAAGCAGGAAAATCATAAGGATTGATGATAACCAGTGTGGGGTTCTTACCTTTATTGTTGTTGTAGGCCTGGTTTTTATTGTATACTCGGCGGATTGGATTCTGGTTGAATCTGGGCCTGCTGGGTTGGTATTTGCTGGAGTGATACGCTGGGTTGGAGGTTGTAGCTTGTTGACGGTGGTATGGGTTGGCCTCTCTATGTGGACCAGCATTTTGAGGATGGGTGGTGAACCTCTTGATGGCGGCAATGGTGTTCGGTTTCGTGGGCTGAACCGCTAGGATTCTCCTGATGGTGATCAGATCACGTTGAAAACCAACAGGGTCATGTACTGCAAAGTACTCACGAACTGCTGAGGGCAACACCGAAACGAGATTCTCAAGAATGTGCTGATCTTGTTGAACTCTAGGCAAAGTAGGAAAAGCGGATTTGATTTGTTGTGAAATAAAAGCTAATGTGGCGTCTAGATCACCTTCGTACTTGATGTCCTTAATGCGGGTATGGGCGACGAAGATGCCTAATGAGGGTTTGATAGCCTCAATGACTATGGGCCTAAACTGGTCCCAAGTAAGTGCAGGGGTTATTTGTGAAGCAACAAGGGAAACAGCTTTTCCCAGGTGCGTTAACAGTACGGCGATTTTCTCTCGATCCATATTATATGCCAAATCTAGCACTGGTTTCACAATGTCCATATACGTTTCGATTTCATAAGTTTCCCCATCATATTTAGGAATGGGAATGTGAGAGCGAGCTGCCATTTTCGCGATGATACAATGCTTCTATTGCTTGACAAAATGAAATGCAATGAAATCTTCTATCCGAATCAAGAACCACCGCGTGCCACCAATGTTATGCCCTGACTTTATTCAGGATTAACGATCAATACAGGCGAGTTCTTCAAGACTGGGATATTGGATTTCATGCAAATACATATATGGAATCAATAGAGGGCATAATGTAATCTCGGAAGATAGTTTGTAGTAGGCCTACAGCTTTATTTACATAAATACTTATGGAGTTTATAGAACGAAATAATTCACACGAATAGTATAGGTAATAGTGTTCAGTAATGTTATTGGTCTTTTTCAATCTTCAGCACTATCGCGGATCTGGATAGAGTGCACTTCCCACTTCTAACAATCAGGTATTCTCTTCTGATATCAGACCTAAATAAGTCCAGAGACTTCACTCGTAAAGTAGGCTACTAATTTATATGATCTTGATAATGCCCTGTGTGGCTCACTGTGACAGTTCAAAAGAGGTGTATAACTATCTACAAGAATTATATTTCGAGGAGGTATGGAGAACTAGCTTGGACTCGTATTATGCAATCACTTTATCTTACTCACACATAAGACAGGTATCAGGTATGGCGATGATTTATACTTTAGGAATTCTCATAAAACACTTGTTAGGTTATTACACTCTAGCCGTAGACTCAAGAAGCAAGACTTATCACTCGGCAACATGAACACTGGTGTAATAATTAGATGACAAGTATATTCACCTGATATTAATTCACTGATACATTAATAACACTTTAGCATAGCAATCACTCTCGTCACAAAATAGCAATAATTAGGAGGCACAGTGAGATGACGGGCCTGAAGACGAGCCACCCAACGAAAATTTACAAGATAGCCAGTCTGCAACTCCAAGACCCCATAATCAAGACAAGGAAAATAGCAGAGACACCCCAATTTTCCCATGCTCTAGCCCCTGGACAAATACCAGGACAAGCCCTGCTTCCCCGTGTTCTACGACGACAACCACCAGCCTCAAGAATGGGAAATGCCCCTCTCCAATCAACAGCCTGCTTTGCCCTCCTCCCATCAACCAACCACAGCACAGCAGTTCCTCAAGACCCGGATCTGGCTTATAATGAAGAGCTGTTCATGCAGGTAAAACACCAACGGCCCGAAGTCTACCGATACCAATGGACGTAGACAGGAGAACACAGGATGACGGACCAAGAGAGATAATTCACCTCTACCAAAAGCAACTATTAATTAAACAAGATATAACCTGGTTTATGATCCCTGGGAAATTACCCAAACGACCCCTGTTCCACCGTTTTCTATGATGAGCCAGGTATGGGAGGCCCTCCCCCTCATTAGTGTCCTGTTTGAGCCCCGCCCCTCGTAGCCCGGTGCCGGCACACGCTACGTACATGTCCTCAGCTCCCAACTATGGAAGACACAGAAGAAGTAGTTATGCAAATAGAATATCAACGGCCTGGAATCGACCAACGGGAATGGATATAAGTGAGAGGACACATTGTGGAAGATCAGGAGATCCAATAAACCTCGACCAAGAACAAATATTAAGTAAGCTATATCAAGGTTTGTTTAAGAATGTAACTCATAGACAAGTCCATATACATCCCATTTCTCCCTTATTAGATTAAGTAACTAGGTTTTAAGTAATTATTGAACTACCTAGCACATAAATTATGTATGCATGCAAACCACCACTAGGTGTACCTACAATAAGTGATTACCTCACAACTTCATCACAACGATTTCACTATATCCCTCTAATCTCGAAGACCTGTCCACGGGAGTCGAGGAAAAGGCCGCATATTATCTCAGGTAAATTGTGGAAAAAGTATGCAAGCTACACGACCCTACTACTCCAGGCCTACCTAAGGAATGAGTACTGAACTGTGTAGCTTGCACCAGTCTGCCCCCAGAGAGTGCCCTACCCTGAAGTGCCCTATCGTACTGTTCGAGCCACGCCCTGCCCCCTGAAGCGCTGACCCTAGGATTTATACTCCAAGCCGGCCAGCCCCGCACTCTTTTCATCAGCCCTCCAGACATTCCCTAAGTTCTGTGTGTCTTTTCGTTGTGTTATGGTTGTCAAGGTAAATTAAGATATGTGAACCGTGTTGTGCTAATTATCTCCGAGATCTGTGCCCAAGATCTTTAATTGCGTATCAGTGTTAATCATTCTGAAACTTACTTTCTCCTTGTGTTAAAACTGTGTATAAGTCTTAAACCTGTGATAGTGTTTTAATTTGTATCAAACGCCTTACACATACGTTATAAAGTTGTGTTTAGTCATTTTCTTTTGCCACACGTTCGCAGATCTTTCTATATATGTATTCTGTTATGTATTTTGTGAGTTGAGGTCGACGTGTATTTCGTGATCTGATTTCCCTTCATAATTGATTCTACCTAGAACCTACTCCCAATTTTATAACGAATTTACTCGCACATACTTAATCTATACCCCTCAGAATTTTCCCAGTAAAAACCTATCTCCCCCTGTTACTTGATTACGTTCGATTATATAATCGCCTTTGTAATAATTTTATGAATTCATATTGACGTTCATTTAATTACCGATGTAAGTAATTCTGATTATTCGTGCCTAGGAATTCCTGCATTGCATAGATTCTGTTGCTTAAATTCACATCACTTACCATACACCGTTTTATTCTAGTGTATGTTTATTGCAAGACTCTGTTAATTCATTCAGATCTCTTAAGAATACTGATATTAGTATTTCTTTAGCATAACTTCGTCGTATGCGCCCTCTTTCTTTTGTTTAATTAATATCTTATTTAATTATTCTTTGACGCTAGTAATCCTAAGCGTTCCCAGAGCATTTGTTGACTAACTTCATTTAGTTACTTATATTCTATTCCCTTGTGTAAGTAATTAGAGTTATTCTTTAATTCTTTCATTGTTATACGCCCTTTTTATATCTGAATTCCTCAGCTTTTTTCGTTATTTCTTACATGCGATCGTTGACATGAATATAAGATATTCATTGGAAATTACATTAATTATTCTTCCAATCTAATCTTGTGTACCTTAAATTAAAACATAGTTTGCCGCCACTTTGAAAGTGATATAATTGATACTACTCTCCTAGTTGCATAAACTTTGAATTTAATTCTCAACACCTCAGTACAGTACATGACCCCTCTCCCACTGTTTTAGTAGGGGGGCCACTGGAGTCTACCGCGACCAACCTGTAATACGACCCTCAGCCGTGTGACTCACCTAGTCAACCTGGGCATTTTATTTTGTTCTAAATTCACTCATGTCTCTCAGCTTGAGATTTTAATTGTTTCTTTGTTTGTTATTCAGTCACTTAACACCTTACGAGCGGCCTAGGCGGTAATTTATATGTACCGCCCAGCGGGGTATTTTTACCCTAAATAGGGTTGTTTACGTGATCATTTTAATGCCTAAATAAGACCCAGAGCGTAAAACAAGTATCTATGCCTGAAAGGGCATAAACAGAGCTTTCCAATGACACCCCAACCATCCTTGTACGACCACTGGTTTTCTTGCAACGATCGCGCAACACGAGTGCAAAAACCATGTAATTAGGTACTTTCCCTACATAATTCCCTGTGTAGCGAGTGTGAGGGGGGATGGAAGGGTGGTTTTCACTTCAGTTGGCCCACCGCGGTGGTGGGCGGCGGTCATAGCCTTACTACGCTCCTCACACCGCTCAGCTCTCTCTCTCTGCAACATTACGTGCTGAAAATGGCACACGACATAAGTTGTGAACCGCCACTTAGTCCAAATATATTTCACACGACATAAGTTGCGCGCCGCCAAAGAAGGGTTAAGACACTCGACTCATTTTGATTGTTATTATTACTGGCGATTATTACTATGTTCATGTTTCACCTTTGTTGCCATCTGATTAACTGAGATTCTTAACCACATTTGCTTAGGATTTATTCTCAGCATATATATACCATTATTCTTTGTGTGTTATTCTTGTTATGATTTCAGATCAGCGGTCATCCCTGACTATGAATCTATATTCGAGAGTTGGGAATATAAATGATTATGTTGAGACGATCTATGACTCCTCAAGATAGACGTTATCTGAATTAATATACCATTTACATGTCTATATGTGTTGTCATTGAGTTCTGCATGATCCTGATTGAATACCTATTTTGTGCTAGTAAGACTGTGTTCGGTGTGACCCTGTCGGGCTATTATAAGGTCTATAATATTATAAGGTCTATAAGTCCATAATTGGATTTTTGTAGAGACTATAATATTATCACGAGTTGTAAATATTACAACCCGTCGTAACACACAGGTAAAACACTTGATCATGGAGTATAGTATCGAGGCACTGATACAAATAATTAAGTAAGCACTGTCGAGGTATCTTCTGGTTATCTTGAGGTGCTGGCGTTAGGGGTTCTTGGCTGCTCCGTGGGCCGTCCAGGTTGTCCGGTGGTGTGAAGAAGTTACAGATGGGTTAATGGGTATGGGGTCTTAAATATGGTTCCGTAACTGTCAGGAGTACAGTTGGTCACCATATCGAACTAACGCAAGTATTCTGAGGCTGTAGCTGTGAGCAAATACTTGACTATTCTGACCTTTAATTAACCGTTGATGAAGTTCTGTTAAGGTACTCTTGGACTGGGATTTTTAATATAATGTTTCAGGCAAGGCCGGATTAACAATATATCGGACGAACGCAAGAGAAGTCTGGGTAAGTAACTTCTCTTGTCAGTCACTAATCTTTAACACCTTACGAGCGGCCTATGCAGTTTATTTATGTGTACCGCACAGCGGGGTGTTTTTAGCCAAAATAGGGCTGTTTACGTGATCATTTTCATGCCTAAATAAGACCCAGAACGTAAAACTAGTACCTATCCCTGAAAGGGCATAAACAGAGCTTTCGAATGACACCATAACGATCCTTGTATGATGGATAGTTTTCTTGCAATAACCGTGCAACGCGAGTGCAAAAAGCAGGTAATTCGGTACTTTCAGTACATAATTGAGTATGTAGCGAGTGAGAGAGGGAGGAGGGAGCTGAGATTTGTGTCAGTAGGTTCGCCGCGGTGGTCTGGAGCAGTCATACGCTCGCTAGTCTCCTGCCACCACTTGTCTCTCTCTCTCAGCCACATTACGTGCTGAAATTGCCACTCGAGTTATGTCGAGCGCCGCCACATAGTCCAGCTTTATTTAACTCGACTTATGTTGCTCGCCGCTAAATAAGGGTTAAAAGAGGTTCAAAGAACTCGGGCGGTGTTTTAAACCTTTTAGTTACAAATCCTGGTGGGAGGCCACAGACAATTTGTACCTAGGATTTATATATGCTAAGTGCTCATCAAGAGTATCTCGCATAAACCCTTTTAATACAAAAAGATCTTTCTGTCCTAGATCTCTGTGAGTAAAATGCTAGTATGATCTAACTAATAAAGATATCGAGAGGAAGGTAGGCCTGCTACTTCTGATATTTTTATTATCATAGAAAATGGACTAATATGGATAACTATATTAAATTCTGGGAGGCCAGAAACAATGAGTTATACGTATGTAGTTACTGTTGCACTATATAACTGGTTATAAACTAAAGTGGCAGAGGTCATACCACAATTAGTTTGTAATACAATTATTTGGTTTTATATAGTTATGTTATTCAAGGTTTCAATATTACCCAACAGGAGGCTGCAAGTAATAAAGAATCCAGAAATGGTTTAGCTATATGTCACAGATAGATTAGAGAATTCGGGATGCCGTCCATCAATAACTATTCTTGAGGTTTGGAGTATAACTAGTCTTTCTTCAGAGCGGGAGGCCGATGGTATGAAAGATAATTTATAACTGCCGAGGTTGGTCAATGCCTTCTCTATACAAGGCCTGAGCGATAGGTCCGTGACGTCACAGCTTTAGGTAAACCGTCTCCCCGCGCTCTGAGCCACTCTCCCTTGCCCACACTCTCAACCCAAGACTCCCTGAAACTCACTAAACCCTACACGTCCCTTTTACAGTAGACACTTCTGACTTGCATTTGCCCCTCACATACGTATAATTTATTTGAAAACTAGGTTTTGAATATAAATAAAATATATATTATAAAATCATTCCTATTTTATTAAGCTATGCATAATGCAAGATCGGATATATAATCGATAAAATAGATATGATTTCCAACTTAATTGACATAAATATACTCATCACTTATGTGGGAACTAGGCTATGAATATAAACTGGATAAATATTGTTTAAATCATGTCCATTTCATTAAGCTAAGCATACTGCAAGAGCGGATAAAAAGTCACAAAATAGAAACGATTTCCAAATGTTATTTACATGAATATCGCTATAAATATCATCAACTCTTTACTTTACTCTTTCACCCACTTCAATCACAACCACATCAACCCACCCTCCACCGCAACTCATTACATTCATTATATTGCATCACTTAAGGTGGCGTCACATGAGGTATTTATTTAGAAATTGTTTGGAGCAATTAAGATATGATGGCTTTATATATACAGTATTAGAAGAAATAAGCCACCTAAGATAATCTACATTAAATCTAGCTTTACTTAGTAATTTCGAAAAAAAAAATGAATGTTAATAGAAAGAGCTTGCCCATGGAAAATTGCCAGAAAAAACACGCACATGTGACTCAGCCTTTAGCCTATGTCAAAGTCTGAAGCTTCCTCTTTTTCCCTGACAATTTGTTTTGATTTATGAAGTCGTTTTCTTTAGCACAAACATTATTTAGCATGGCATTTGTAGAAGACCAAAGTAGCATTTTTTGAATTTTATCTATGCTATGACCATCATCGCAATTGTTTAAAGGGAGGAAGGCATCATTCTCTATCAGAACATTAAGTGTAATCTCCATGGCTACATTTCTTTGATTTACTAATTTGGAGAATTCTGAATTTTGTGTAAGTTTGGTAATGACTATATAATTATACATAATAATATTTACAACAGAATCATCAGGATATAGCAGAGCGCCTCTGCTAATACCCTGTATGTAATTGTGGTTGTCGGGAAGGCTATCTACATCCTCATTACTAGTAAGTAAGTCTTTGCAAAATTCACATTTAATTTTCTTTGACACGGCAAAGCAACAGTAACCAGCAAGATAGGTTATAACTTGGAGATAATCCATACATTTTTCAATATCATCATCCGTTACCTCTATATCAAACCTATGCATGTGTAGCAAATCATTATCTTCCATTTTCTCCCACTTTTCCTCTTCAAAATCTTTTAAATCAATACTCTGGTTATGGAACGGTATCCTCAGTACCGACATCATCCTCAATTTTTTTTCACACTCAAACACTTGCCGAACAGATATGTTATAATTGCAACCTGCAAGCTCCCGATACTTGCCGAACCTCGCTTCCAGTTGATCCGTTTGAAATTTTCCTGGCAATATGTACTTCATTTTAAGTTCGCCTATACAATAATCTGTTATGTGTAATATTGCAGTGGTTGTATGTTTGAGAGCAGTAAATGTTTCATTGGTCAGTTTTCCAGCCACTTCTGTCATGCCATCCCAAAGATTTAACTAATTGAGAAAGTAATGCAAGAATATATATTTTTCATCAGTTTCATCATTAGTCAATGAGGCAGCATATTTGTTATTAAGACGAATACCTTTATATGTAGATTTGACATTCATTACCGTCCACCAAACATAGATTATTTGTATGTATTTTGCAACATCTTCATAACATGGAAAATTGTGTTTTACCCCTAGAGTTAGTAATGCATTAATAGTATACTCATTGAAAATTTGTACAACTAAATTGACATTTTGTTTTTCAAGATTTGAGGGTGACAACGACTTTAGTGTAAGCTTATATGCATGTTTAAGGAGAGAATCTGCTTCTAGAGAGTGAAGTTTCTTTTAGAGTAGTGAAAGGAGCATTACAAACTCTAGTTACTGAATCACATACGTCCTCAAAGGAAAAGGGTGGACATTGCATGCACTTATTACCATTTTTGTTATTAATCCAGTTATTTCTAATACTTTGAGTAAATGTACTGAATCAAACATAAAAAATAAAGGCTTTGATTTCTGTGCTGGATGACAATATACAGTGGAACATTGTGGAGGCGAGTGGAAGTATGACATGGCTTTCCTATTGATGGAGTTATTATCTGTTATGACACATATCACTTTGAAACCTATCTGTTCTAATCCAATAATGATCCGCTTTATGATAGTGAACAGGGTTTGTGCATTCATAGTTTTAGCTGGCAAAATGTGAACAACATCTTTAAATTTTGAGGACAGACTATTTACCATAAACACAAATGCACTTTTTGCAGCTTCAGTACTGTTAAAAGCTGACCCAACAACATTACCTCCTTTATAATAAAAATACTGTTTAATGTGAATTTCATCAATCATTAGTGTTACCGTTATGTCGCTTTGTGATAAAAATGTATATTTGTTCTTAATATACATCAGAAAGTTGCTATTTTGTTGTTCAGCTGCTGGGCTTAAATTGTGTGATAGCGTCAGTCTTCTAACAGTAGAGTAGCTAGGCAAGATTAAATGTCCTGTATTCCTCAATAACCTATAACCTTGGGGGAGCAGTTATAACCTTGGGGGGAGCAGTTATAACCTTTGGGGGAGCAGTTATATAGCAGGGATGAAAACACCATCAACTCTGATGAATAGTCCAGTTTTTTTAGGGTCATTAAGTGAAGCTGTTCCCGTATTACTTTCACAGTATTTATATATTTAGATGACTGTTCTTGTAAAAGTGACAACACAGATATTACAAGTTGCAATAAAAAAATTACTCTGCAAGGATTAGAAGCAGGTTCTTCAGTGTCACATTTTTTAGGTTTGCTAAGATCTCCTCGAGAGAATCAATGTCATTGATGCATGAAGGAATGTTGTAGTGACCCAATTTCTGCATCTCGACTTCACGTACAAATACCTTCACTGCACAACATTCATCAACTGTCATGGACAATACGATTTAGGATGAGGCATACGTGAAATGTGGCATATCAAGACCGATTCCTGCTCTTTAATTACTGTCCAGTATTTATCCAGACAATTTAGTTTCTTCAGCAATTCATCAGTTGTTTCGAATTGTCTTTGTTGCTTATGCTGTAAATCATCAGCAACACTTTCTGCAACCGCAGACTGAATTGCAGCTTCCTCCTTTCTGCATCTCCTTACATGTGGAGCTTCTCTCATAGAGGTCGTTGTTGAGAGATACGAGGGACAGTTAGGCAACTTCAACAGTTCTGATGAGTGATAATGAATGGGAGTTGCAGGGTCTGGTAAATGAGTTTAGAACAGTGTGCGAAAAACGGAATTTGAAGGTAAATGCGGGGAAGAGCAAGGTTATGGTCTTCGAAAGGGGTGAAGTCACAGAGTGTGAGGTGAAGCTGAACGGTCAGGCTATGGAGATCGTCAACTCTTTTAAGTATCTGGGCAGTGTGTTGAGTAAAGATGGGGCTATGGATGAAGAGGTGCGGGAGAGGGTACAACAGGGGAAGAGGGTTGTAGGAACGCTAAAAGCAGTAACAAGAAATAGGGTGGTCAGTATTGAAGAAGTCCTTGCATGACAGTGTGGTAATCCCGACACTGACTTACGGAAGCGAATAGGAGTGCGTGCGGAGTTACATGGAGGGATAGACAGACTAATGAGGAAGTAAGAAGGAGGTGTGGTGTGGAGGTAGATGTGCTGGAAAGTGTGAAAAGGAACAACTTGAGATGGTTCGGCCATATGGAACGTATGGAAAGCGAGAGAATGACTAAGAGGGTGTATGAGAGCGAGGTGGAGGGACAGAGAGGGAGAGATAGACCGAATGAGAGGTGGAAGGATGGAGTGAGGAAGTACATGCGAAGGCAGTGCTGGTTGGGGGGAGGGGCGTCGACTGACTGGGGACAGAGGTGCATGGGGGCGGTTCGTTCTTGGCCACCCCTTCGGGATCACGGCGTCAGGCAATAGATGATAGATAGATGTTAAAAATATCTTATATATTTTTGTTTAGCTTTACTTGGCATTCCTCTTCCTCTATGTATCTAGCAATTTAACCCCCTCAAACTCCTTATGACGCGATGGTGTGGTAATTACCCCGGGCCAAAAAGCTCTAAAAGACGATCGAGTGATAACTCAAGCGAGCTGAAATACGCAGGCGTTTCGTTCATGGTCACCCCTTCGGGGATCAAGGTGTCCGGCAATATATACCGGTAGGCTATAGATAAATTCATTTTTGGGCTATTTCTTCCATTTTATTTATCCTGTTAAAGTGCTTGATTGATTTTTGTGCTAATGTAGTTAGTATTTGGTGTAATTTCACATATTTCAGCTAAATCTGGAGAGCACATGCAATTTATTTGTGCATGTTCAGTAAGTATTGCTGGGGAAAGGGTTAATGTATTCATCTTTTGGGGTATTTATTCTATGTTTTTATCCTGTTTCTGTGATTGATTGAGTTTTGTGCTAATGTAGTTGGTATTTGGTATAATTTTACATATTTTAGATATATCAGAAGAGCACATGCAATATATTTGGGCATTTTCAGTTAGTATTGCTGGGGAAACGGTTAACATACAGTATTCATCATAGGAAGGGAATAGGATGTGTAGCTCAGATCTTTGCCCTGAAATATGTTGTGGAGAAATATCTTGAGAAGGGACAAAAGTTGTATGCTGCCTTCATGGACTTGGAGAAGGCCTATGACAGAGTTGATAGAGAAGGTACCGGTATGTAGAAAGTACTTGGAATATACGGAGCAGATAGCAAGTTGCTGAAAGCAGTGAAAAGCATGTATGAGGGTGCAAAGGTGTCAGTATGTGTTGAGAATGAACAGAGCGAGTTCTTTGATCTGAATTTTGGGTTAAAGAAAGGGTGTGTGATGTCCCCGTGGTTGTTCAATATATACTGAACTGTATATGGATGGAGTCATAAAAGAAATGCAAGGATGAGCAGTGGATGTTGGTGTACCACTAATAAGGGAAGGCAATGAGTGGAATGACAGAGTTGATAGAGAAGGTATGTGGAAAGTACTGTACTGAGAATATATGGAGTAGATGGCAAGTTGCTGAAAGCAGTGAAGAGTATGTATGAGAGTGCAAAGGTATCAGTACGTGTGAAGAATGAACAGAGGGAGTTCTTTGATCTGAATGTTTGGTAAAGCAAGGGTGTGTGATGTCCAGATGGTTGTTCTATATATACAGTATATGGATGGAGTCATAAAAGAAATACAAGGAAGAGCAGTGGATGTTTGTGTACTGCTGTTTGCTGATGATATAAATGGAAGTTGCAGGGTCTGGTAAATATTTTTGGAACAGTGTGCAAAAAATGGAATCTGAAGGTAAATGCGGGGAAGAGCAAGGTTATGGTCTTCGAAAGGGGTGAAGCCACAGAGTGTGAGGTGAAGTTGAACGGTCAGGCTATGGAGATTGTCAGCTCATTTAAGTATCTTGGCAGTGTACAGAGTAAAGATGGGAGTATGGATGAAGAAGTGTGGGAGAGGGTGCAACAGGGGAAGAGGGTTGTAGGAATGCTGAAAGCAGTAACATGAAATAGGGTGGTCAGCATGGAACTGAAGAAGTCATTGCATGACAGTGTGGTAATCCCGACACTGACTTACGGAAGCGAAGCATGGACGTTGTTGGAGAGATTCAAACCAAGAGTGAAAGGGATGGAAATGAGTTACTTGAGAAGTGTGTGCAGAGTTACATGGAGGGATAGACAGACGAATGAGGAAGTACGAGAGAGGTGTGGTGTGAATGTACTGGAAAGTGCGAAAAAGAACACCTTGAGATGGTTCGGCCATGTGGAACGTATGGGAAGCGAGAGAATGACTAAGAGCGTGTACGAGTGAGGTGGAAGGACAGAGGGAGAAATAAACCGAGAGAGAGGTGGAAGGATGGAGTTAAGAAGTATATGCGTGAAAGCGGTGCTGGATGGGAGGAGGGGCGTCGACTGACTGGGGACAGAGGTGCATAGGGGTGTTTCGTTCGTGGCCAATCCTTCGGGGATCAAGGCGTCCGTCAATAGATAGATAGATAAATTCATCTTTAGGGCTATTTCTTACATTTTCTTTATCCTGTTAGTGTACTTTATTAAATTTGTTGGTAATGTAGTTGGTAATTGGTGTAATTTTACATATTTCAGATAAAGGATGTCAACAGAATAACAAATGATGAGCTGAAGAGACGTTTAGGTATAAAGAATATTAGCGAGGAGATGCGTACAAGTAAACTGGGATGGTATGGACATGTGGAGAGAATGGATGAACAAAATTGGGTGAAAAGATGCAGGTCTGCGATTGTGGAGGGAGCTGCACCAAGGGGTGGACCGAGTAAGACCTGGGATCGGACTATACGTGCTGATCTCAAATCCAAAAACTTGACAAGTAAAGCATCCCTTAACAGGGTTGCCTGGAACGCCGCCATTAGGAAAAGAGACTGAAACTGCACATCTGTGTGGAGCACTCAGTCTTAAAATGTTATGTACGTATGTATGTATAAATCTGAAGAGCACATGCAATCTATTTAGGCATTTTCAGTCAGTATTGCTGGGTAAAGGGTTAACATATTAATCTTTTGGAGTATTTCTTCCATTTATTTATCCTGTTAGTGAGTTTTATTGATTTCAGTGCTACTGTAGTGGTATTTGGTGTAATTTTACATATTTTAGATAAATCTGAAGAGGACATGCAATATATTTGGGCATTTTCAGTCAGTATTGCTGGGGAAACGGTTAGCATACTGTAGTCATCTTAGGAAGGGAAGAGGATGTGTAGCTCAGATTTTTGCCCGGAAATGTGTTGTGGAGAAATATCTGGAGAAGCGACAAAAGTTGTATGCTGCATTTATGGAGTTGGAGAAGGCCTATGACAGAATTGATAGAGAAGGTATGTGGAAAGTACCGGTACCGGTACTGAAAATATACGGAGTAGATGGCAAGTTGCTGAAAGCAATTAAGAGCATGTATGAGGGTGCAAAGGTGTCAGTATGTGTGGATAATTAACAGAGCGAGTTCTTTAATCTGAATGTTGGGTTAAAGCAAGGGTGTATGTGATGTCCCGATGGTTGTTCAATATATACCAGTACAGTATATGGATGGAGTCATGAAAGAAATACAAGGAAGAGCAGCGGATGTTGGTGTACCGCTGATAAGGGGAGGAAACGAGTGGAAGTTGCCTCAACAGTACAGTACCGGTACTACTGTTGCTGACAACACAGTTCTGATGAGCGATAGTGAATGGGAGTTGCAGGGTCAGGTAAATATGTTTGGAACAGTGTGTGAAAAACGGAATCTGGAGGTAAATGCTAGGAAGAGCAATATTATGGTCATTGAAAGGGGTGCAACCATAGAGTGTGAAGTGAGGTTGAACGGCTATGAAGAATGTCAGCTCATTTAAGTATTTGGGCAGTGTGTTGAGTAAAGATGTGAGTAGGCCTATGGATGAAGAAGTGTGGGAGAAAGTGTAACAGGGGAAGAGCGTTGTAGGAACTCTGAAAGCAGTAAGAAGAAATAGGGTGATCAGCATGGAAGTAAAGAAGTCCTTGCATGACAGTGTGGTAATCCCGACATTGACTTATGGGAGGGAAGCATGAACGTTTCTGACTGGGATTGATCATTGATAATCATCGGTTATGCTAGTTGGAAAATTAGTGGGGTAGAATGTAGAGTTCGGGTGTACCGCCAGCCTTGTTTACACTACGCGGAGCGGCGGCGGATGCTGGCCATCATGTTCCCGTCTATTTGACTGCTTTTGGATACAATAATAGGTTGAGGGGGGTCACCCCCCCATGACATATTGTCATCATCATATATTTCCAGCAGGAGGCAAATAACCGAAAAAAACGCCTTCAAAATAGACACGAACTAAAGGCTGGTTCACACATAGCCGAGTCGGTGCGCGAGTCCAACACGAGTGATGAAATTTTGCTATTCAGCAATGACTCGTCGATACTCCTCAACACTCGTATAGACTCGTGCTACGCTCGTGTATACTCGACACACTCGTGGGTACTCGCCACGGGGTCCAAAAAATTTCATGCATGCATGAAATTTTTGGGTCCCGTGGCGAGTACCCATGAGTGTGGCCTAAATACGTGTCGACTCGTGTACATACGTGTTAACTCGTGTTTGACTCTGAATAACTTCGTTATTCGTGTTAACTCGTGTTGACTCGTGTAAACCCGTGTAACACTCTTTGGTGATTCGTCGCTTTTCGTCATCATTTCGACGTTGACGAAGCAACACGTGTCTACACGCAACAACACGTATGTAACACACATGCAACACGTATCAACAAGAGTAGAAAGCACGAATGTGAGTGCCAACATTTGGTGCCCCCATGATGCCAGAGTTTAAACGATTCAAACACAAGTGAAAACACAAGTAAACAAGAGTAAACACGATCCACTGAGAAAAAAACACGAGTGTAACACGAAAAAGCAAGTGTCATTTGAAATACCGTTATTTTAAAAATGTAGGAAGAATCAACGAGAGTTTACACGGATGTAACACGAGTCAACACGTGTGCAACAGAGATCCAACGAGAGTCAACGCGTTGTCTTTCGTGTTGATCCGTATAAAAATCGTGTTGATCCGTGTAACAATCGCGTTGACTCGTCCATACTCTTTGTTTACGTGCCCTGGAATGTGGCCATTATTTTTCAAATTTTTGACACTCGTGTTGGGTTCGTGTTACACTCGTTTTGACTCTCAGTTACTCGTACAGACTCTTGCATGAACACGTGTTGACTCGTATTGAATCGAGTTAACTCGTGTTACACTCTCCTTGACTCGGGAACAATTGCTACTCGCGGCCGACTCAGCCTCCAGCGACGGCGATAATCGACGAGTGTGACTCGTGTTGGACTCGCGCACCGACTCGGCTATGTGTGAACCAGCCTTTAACCACGGTGATCGACTTATGTAAACATTACGGCGGCGGTGTCGGCGTCGGACACTTGCGATAATGTTCCCGTCTATTTTGAATGCCATTGGATACAATAATATGTTGAGGGGGGCTTTGCCCCCATGATGTGTTGTCATCATCATATATATTGCCAGTAGGAGGCAAACAACCAAAAAAATTGCCGCAAAGCCCTCCCCTCACCATATTATTGTATCCAATGGCAGTCAAAATAGACGGGAACATGATGGCAAGCTTCCGTCGCCGCTCTGCGCAGTGTAAACAATGGTAGCGGTACGCCCGAACTCTACATTCTACCCGGCTAGGCCTATATTATAGGCTACAATAAATAAGTAGGCTAAGCTATTTTTTCTATAGGCTATGCCTAGTCTAATATTACAATTTAAGGTAGCATTCAAGTTGACTACAGCAGGACTTACCCTTGACCAGGTATAGGCTATCCTAGTGTTTAATAGGCCTATACCCCTTTGAAAGGACATTAGCCTAGTCTAACCTAACAACCTTACCTAACCTATTATAGTAGGCTACTATTATGGGTGGGGGCTGCTGCCCCCACACCCCAATTTTTGGTGTATTTGTCTATTTTGTCTGTGAAGTGGGAATTTTTTCAATTTGTCGATAACGAAAATCCTCCATGCGGACTATAGCTTATGGAGAAAATATGGCGAATCTATTGTTGCCTATTATCTCTAATAAATTGTTTCTCATAATGCTGCAGTAGTGTCGTTTAAAATACCAACCATTTAATTGTGTGCCTTTAAAAATGACCTAAATTAGGCTATAGGCTACTGGAAGATTAGAAGAATCTTTAAGAAAGACTAGGTTAGGGTTATTGTCGTGCCAAAGCTAGATTATAGCCTAAATATAAAAGGAAGTGAATAAAATGAAATATGCCGAAAAAATCGACGTAAAGTTAACCGCGACGATCGCCCTATGTAAACATGACGACCGTACACCCGGTAACTACATCCATCCCATTAAAAGTTACTGTGGGACACCAAATATGTTGAGGGGGTCTCTGCGGCTCTGCCCCCCCACGTCGGCCCGTCACGTATTATGATGTACGGTAAGTCATCATCATCTGTGCTAATTCATAGGATCCCCAATTAACCTCTGAAGTGCGCATGGGGGTAATTAGACACCTCTCCCTGTGCGCATGTATTTGAGGTGTTTCCGTCACTAAAATATTCATTGTACTATTAATAGCATTAATACTTATCCATATGCACCTATTATGGGTTGATTATAAAGGTATTAACCTGAAACAACAATAAAACGAGTGAAAACAGCGTTTGGATGGTCAAAATCGGAGATATAGCCCGCGAGTTGTATAATGTATGGGTGAGGCAAGCTGCTTTCCCGCCAATTTCCCCCAAGGCCACTGAGACACAGTCGATCGATACTCTCTCTCTCTCTTGCATTTGCTTGCTATCAGTGCTCTGCAACCGGATATCTAATGTTAGCACGAAAATATACCTCAGAATAAGGGAATAACAGGGAAAATAGGTGATAACTGAAGGAGAGGAGGAAAGTGGGGAAGGAGGGGAGGTAGAGGACTGAGATTTTGCATGGATCAGGGGCCAAAAAAAAAAAAAAACATCGATGTCAAAAGTTGATTTTTTTTTTCTGACTCTTAAAGAGTCTCCCCGCAGTCCGCCGGGTTAAGGACAAAGTCAATCAACAGACGAAATAAGCTCCCAAATTACAATAACATAGCGGCCCGCCGTTTATGGGCGACTTTTTACACATCATTTTAAATGTTACTTTCCTGCCCTGGTCTAGGCCTAATAGATTTTTCCAAAGAATCAAACTTAAATTAAAAGGAAGTAGCCTAGCCTACAGTGTATAGGAAGGCTATTCCAACATGCATTCCAGAACTTAGGCTAGCCTAGGCCTAGGCTATATGAAAATTTGTGGGTGGTCTGCCAAAAAAGAATCACTAGGCCTATTAGGCTATGGGTAGGCTAGTATGGGGTGCATTTTGCAAATTTTCTGAACTCTTAGGCCTAGGCTAGGCTAAATTAAAACTCACAAAATCTGAGTAAAACCAGCACTAGAATTTTGTCTTGTCTTGTCTTGGGGCAACCTCAGGCGAATACTCGCCCACTCCGGCCCTACCGTAGTCGCGGAGATCCTATGTCACAATTAAATTAGTTTATAGTTAAGGTTAAAATTCACCACTGTGTCACTTTCATTCTAGGTCATTCGTAGAACCGTAACACTGTAAAGGCAACAACCCAATAGCAGGTCATCAGGTGGTGAACCAGAGACCTACAAACCACGGTACTAGGGCCAGAGCAATGTCTTGAAGCGAGGTGCCCTTATCAACCAACCCCAGACAATTCAGTAGGAGCTGTCGGAAGGAATCCATCTTTGAAGACAGAAAGGGACGCCCATCCACATGCTCAGTGACGGGACGAGGCGAGGCTTAGGAGGCATATGTAGAACGACCAGATGTAGGATGTGGAGGGGAAGGGGTACCGTACGACGATACATGGGATGCGGAGACTGCGGAGGGAAGAGCTCGTCAAAGTCATACGGTTCCTCAGGACCTCAACAATAACCGGGGGACGGCCGGTGCGGGCAATGGTCGATCGCCGTAGTTAATATAAGTTCGCGTCTATTTTGACAGCGATTTTTGTTGTAGTTAGGCTAGCCCAAAGCTATTTGCCCCCTGCTGGCAATAGATATGATGATGACAATATGTCATGGGGGGCGATTGACCCCCTCAACATATTATTGTATCCAACGATCTCTAACCTCTGTATCTCAAAAAGGGCTAGAGCAAATTGGCTGTAAATTTCCACATCTAGGCTATTCCTTGACAGATTTGCTCCCTCCAATTAATATTTATTAGCATAAATTCAGCCTAGTTTAGCCTATAAAACAAAAACTAACATTTGTTTAGCCTAGGCCTACATATAAAAAGAAAAAACCCACTCGTACTGCAATTATAAGCATAAATATGAGTACTGTATCTAAGTTACAAAGCAAATGTTTTTGTATAGCCTAAAATAAACCATAAAATTGTCATCTGTCAACTGTTGAGGTCATAAATATACAAAAATCTAATACATTAGGAAAAAATGCGTTAAGAGTTGTGTTAGCGGGTCTATCGTCCCCTTTATTTACGTAGTCGCACGCTCGCAGTTACTTTCGCGTCTAATTTGACTGTGGTTATTTGCCCCTGCTGGTGATATAGATGATGATGACAATAAGTCATAGGGCGATAAAGCCCCTTCAACCCATTATTGTATCTCACGGCCAGGCGTTGGGTAAATTGTTTTGTTACCGGCCGGCGGATTGATGGTGGCTTTACCAAGTTTACCCCAGCAGTTAAATTAGAAGCGAATGTAGGCCTAACTGCGAGCGTGCGACTAGGCTATATAAACAAAGCTTTTGGTATGCCCACAACTACAACTCTTACCAAAACTGCAATTAGCCTATTTTTGTTTTGTTTTTTCAGTCTAGGCTAAATTGGTGAGGCTAGGCTAAATTATTTAGCTGCAATTAGCCTAGCCTATTTTTGTTTGTTCTTTCAGTCTAGGCTAAATTGTGGTAGGCTAGGTTAAATTCTTTAACATGTGTACTATTGTGTAGGCCTGTGCTTTCCAATAGAAGTAAAAATATGTAGCATAGCCTAATGCAATTTTACTAAAGCCCAAGCCTACCTGAATATAGCACTATGCAGAGCTCAAAAGCAAAACAAAAAATATATATATGTTGAGCAGTGAAATAAAATTAAGCTAGGCCTAGGCCTGGTTTCTCATAGGCCTAATAACCTAATGAAGTATACTATAGCCTAACCTAATTTAAGTTATTTCACAAAATACTAATAGGCCTACCCAGTCCTCCTCATGCATTATTTTCCATTGTAAAATAAGTTTGTGATACACTACGAAAGATTATTCAACATGGAATTTGAATGGAATAGAGAAGCTTAGCAACGAAAAGCCAATACTCCCCCCTCCCTGTGATTGTGCCAGCTTTTGTAAGCAGTGAAATAACTTAATGAAGGACAGAAAAGCTGCAGGATGCTCTGGCATTCTAGCCGAGATGATTAAGGCCTCAGGTGAGAAAGGAGTAGGTGTGTTCAATGAGCTAATTAACTTCATCATCAGAGAGGAAGTAATCTCTGATGAATGGCACAAAAGTATATTATATACTGTATACGAGCAAAGGGGACTCATTGGATAGGGAAAATTATAGGGGCCTGAAAATACTTGATCAAGTCATGAAGGTCTGTGAGAAAGTCTTTGAAGGTATGATATTGACGATATGCAGTTTGGTTTCATGCTAGGACACGGCACAATCCAAGTCATGAAGGTATTTGTGTGATAATGAAGATGTATGAGGACTCACAAACGGCAGTGAGGGTGAAAGATGTACCGGTACTGAGTGATGAGTTTTCAGTTCGCGTCTGAGTCCACCAGGGCTCTGTGTTAATGAAGCCCTTTCCTCTTTTTTTTTTATGGTTCTGGAGGCACTATCTGGTGATTTCAGAGTTGGGCTCCCCTGGGAACTGCTATAAGGGTCCTGAAAATGCTTGACTAAGTCATGAAGGTCTGTGAGAGAGTCTTAGAAGGTATGATAAGGGAAAGATACTGTATGTACTGTATGTACTTAAAAGATAGGGATCTGATGTTGTGTTTGCAGACCGGGAGAAGGCCTTTGATAAGGTGGCCAGAGAAGTTGTGCAGTAGGCTAGGAGAAAACTTGGCATTGAGGAGTGGCTGGTGCATGTGATAATGAAGATGTACGAGGACTCATGAACGGTAGTGAGGGTGAAAGGTGTACAGCTGAGTGAGGGACATATACAGTACTTCTTGTTGAGGATATAGGGTAGTGAAGCTGTGAAGCTTATGTCACCCTATCCGGGCGGAAAGGACCCCAGGGTGGAGAGGTTTCACAGGGAGGACGGGGACATCGTAGATTTCAGGGGAGGGTACCCATGCCCCGCAGTCGACGGAGACGCCCCGCCAACCTCAGGAACTTCTTCGTTAGCAGGAGGACCTTGGATTGACATATACAGTACAGTACTAGATATTTGGTAAGGGTTAGCTTTATATCCCATGTACTGGTTACTAGGGACATATACTAGGTGTTAGGTGGAGGTTAGTTTTGTATCCAAAGTACTGGGTACTAGGGACATATACTAGGTGTTACGTGAGGGTACTGAGTGATGAGTTTTCAGTTCGCGTCGGAGTCCAACAGGGAAGTGTGTTAATTAAGCCCTCTCCTCTTTTTTATGGTTCTGGAGGCACTATCTAGTGATTTCAGAGTTAGGCTCCCCTTGCAACTGCTATAAGAGGCCTGAAAATGCTTGGCCAAGTCATGAAGGTCTGTGAGTGTGAGAGAGTCTTTGAAGGTATGATAACTTCATAGTCAGGCAGCTGCAGGAAAGATATCTAAGAGGTGTTTTTCCGGTCCCGTTTCAAGACCACCGTCGCAAGATCTACCCGAAAAACTGTTTTTCTGGTCCCGTCGCAAGCCCACCTTTAGCAAGCGAGACACCAATATTCTCTTGCGACGGCAATAGAGCTCCGGAGCTGGGTTGACGGCAAGCTGAAACATCTCACTCAACTTACTGTTTCTCCATTCTAATTTATTTTGGTATATTTGTTTATCCAAACATTATGTTATAATTTACTTGCGTATTATTAGGAAGTAGAGTAATAAGAGCCCACAGTAACGTATATCCAATTGTTGATAATAAATTAATGTGGGACAGTACGCTTGGTTAAATGTTGTCCACGAAACAACAACAAACCCCAGCTTTGACTAGGCCTAGGCTATGCTATTTACCGATTGTTTTTTCATATCAGAATTGCATTTATATAATCCTTATGATAATTAAATTGGCGGTGAATGTTATTCCGATGAAATGGAAGTTGTATAGCCTAGCCTATATATTTGTAAGATGTGTGCTGGCTTGGAACAAGCCTGTGTTGTTTTTCCTGTCCTGTGATGATCTTGCGACGGCTCGGTTGAGACGGTGGTCTTGCGACGGGCCCGGAAAATCACGTCTCTACTGAAAGTAAGAAGTTGTGCAGTAAGCTAGGAGAAAATTTGGCGTAGAGGAGTGGCTGGTGCGTGTGATAATGAAGATGTATGAAGACTCACGAACGGTAGTGAGGGTGAAAGGTGTACTGAGTGAGGGACATATGCTAGGTGAAGGTTAGTTTTGTATCCCACGTACTGGGTACTAGGGACATATAGTAGGTGTTATGGAAGGGTTAGTATTGTATCCCAAATACTAGGTACTAGGGACATATACTAGGTGTTACGTGAGGGTTAGCTTGGTATCCCACGTACTGGGTACTAGGGACATATACTAGGTGTTACGTGAGGGTTAGTTTTGTATCCAACGTACTGGGTCTAGGGGGCGGCAGCCTCCACCCATAATACTAGGATAGGTTAGGTAAGGTTGTTAGGTTAGGCTAATGGGGATGGATGTAGTTTCCGAGTGTACGGTCGTCATGTTTACATTTGTCGATCGCCGTTGTTAACCTGCCCTTCCCTACCTATCATGTGTTGATTGGTTGTCCATCTTGATCTAATTCTTCAGGCCAGCCCTATTAGAGTATTTTGGGGGAACTCAGTGGTGTGGTTAAACTATTTTTAATATACATTTGTTTAAATATGTAAGATATGCAATAAATGATGTAAAATATATTGTTTTTACTTTATACCTATACATATAATTGTCATTATTAAGGAAATTCCATTGACTATTTACATCGCTAGGCCTAGCTTCCTTATTTCTATTAATTTCCTCCAGTTCACAATGAAACCTATTGCTAATTTCCTTGTTCTTCAGCAGCCGCGGCGGTGTCGGCGTTGGACGCTTGGGATAATGTTCCTGTCTATTTTGAATGCCATTCGATACAATAATATGTTGAAAGCCCCCCCTCACCCCCCCATGACATGTTATCATCATATATATTGCCAGTAGGGGGCAAACAACCAAAAAAATTGCCGCAAAGCCCTTCCCTCAACATATTATTGTATCCAATGGCAGTCAAAATAGACGGGAACATGATCGCAAGCGTCCACCGCCGCCGCCGCCGCCACCGTCATGTTTACATGGTCGATCGCCGCAGTTTGGTTAGGCCTATTTGCCCCCCTCAACATATTATTGTATCCAACGGCATTCAAAATGGACGGGAACATGATGGCAAGCTTTCGTCGCCGCTCCACCGCCATGTTTACATGTGTCGATCGCCGTGGTTAAGTTCGCGTCTATTTTGACGGCGATTTTTTTTCGGTTATTTGCCCCCTGCTGGCAATATATAAGATGATGACAATATGTCATGAGGGGGGGGGCCTCAACAATGACCTCTAACCTCTGTAGATCAAATAGGGCTAGAGCAAATTGGCTGCAAATTTCCACATCTAGGCTATTCCTTGACCGACTCTTCCCAAATGGTCGACATATAATGTCACATATTAGCTTGATCACTCTAGGCCTAGTTGTTTTTTAGTTACAGAGGTTATAGCCTAGGTCATGATTTCTTGCCTACTTACAGCGAATAGACTAGGCCTATTGTAGATTGGTAAAATATTTGCTTAATAGGCCTAGGCTATGCAATTGTCTCGATTTGACTAATTTTACCTAATTAGGCCTAAAGCAGCCTCAGTCTATTCCCAAACCCCAAACAGTATCCCATGTTAAGCCCTAGGCTAGGCCTAGGCCTAATCCCACTCTCAATCAAAATTCGAACTGATAAATTCGTACCTACCGGTAGCGCTGCCTAGGCTAGGCCTATATTTTTCGTGAATAGATATAGAAAATGGTTTAAAGGAAAGAGCATCTTATATTATGTTCAAATAATATGTAATAGCACTGTGTATGGTTGTATTACATTTAAATAGTGATAGATGTGTATATTAATGGGATAAATACTCTGAAGTTCACATACGTTCAGAAAATGTTGTGCAACACTGTTGCCAGATACTAATCAATCCCATTATCATTATATCATAATGGATTTTACTCATTTGCATAATTTCAAATACCTAGGACATTAATATAATATTTTCCTATCTTTTTTGTAGTGATCTTTGTCTGATTTAGTGGTATATTGGTGTCTGTCTAGTGAGAGTTTGAGTCTGATGGCGGGTGGTCGACTCTGAGAGTGTCCCGATAAATTTGGAAGCATCGAGGGAAATTCATAACCCAAGGACTTATAAAAGTGGTGGGAAGTGAGAGTAAGGACAAAGAACAGATAGTGTGAAGAAGAAAGGGGGTGGACTACGAGGAGAAGAGATACAGGAAGAAGTGGGAAGGCGTGGGGGAGACGGAGCGGGACAGGGGACGCCATCTGAAACGTTACAACGCGTAGTAGACACGAGGGAGGGCCAGTCGGTGCTGGCAAATATCTACACAGCTATCTCTCTAAGTATTTTCTTTCTTCTCTCTGCATTATGCAATTTACAGTGTAGATATAGGGGAAGGGGATAGAAAGAATAGAAGTGGGGATACAGTATAGCGGGGGAGATGGAAATAGGAAATGGGGATGGTGGGGGTGAGGGAATGGGGGAGGGAGGAAAACAGGATGAACAGGGTGGAAGAGATTTGAATAGAAAGAGAAAAAAGAAGGAAATGGAGGAAGGGGTGATAGATTCAGAGATTGAGAAGGAACGACAGGAGATGGAAAGGGAAGAGGAAAGAATAGAGAGAGGAGGGGAAACAAAGGAAGGGGATGGGGCGGGGGGTGAACAGAACAACGAAGAGGAGAAGCAAGGAGGAACAGGAGGAGAGAAAATAAAGGAGAAGGGGGAGGGGGAAGGGGACGAAAGGGAGGCGGAAAGAACAGAGGGGGATAAAGACAATAAACAGAAAAAGAGAGGAAGGAGCGAGGAGGGAGCAGTAATGGAATGTGGGGCGGCAGGAAATGAAGAAGGGATGAACAATGAGGAAAGTAAACAGGTCAGGAGAAGTGGAAGAACGGTAAAGAAAATAACATTCGCGGATGAAGAGGATGAAAAATGGAAAGAAAGGGAAATAGGAAAGAAGAGAGATGGAAAGGGGGGCAAGGGAGAAAGGGTAGTTAGGGGGGAGATAGAGGAGGAAGAAGAGAAGGAAAAAAAGGAGGGGAAAAGGGGGAGGTTCATGGCGTTATGTGGAGGCAGCTGTAACAGATGGCTGCCGCAGGAAAAGCTGGAAGCGGAAAACCTAACGGAAGCGCAAGCAAAAAAGTGCACGTTAATATGTTTGAAATGTATGAAGGAAATAAAGGAAATAGGGGAGGAAAACCTGGAAAGGGAACGAAATGGGAGGGAGGAAATAGAAAAGAGGTGGAAAGAAGACAGAGAAAGAATAAGCGAGGAAATGGAGAAAATTAAGGAGAAACTAAACATGCAGAGAAAGGAAAATGAAGAGAGGGTATGGGGCCTAAAACAGGGCATAGGACAAGGGGAAATCGCAGCGGCAAATGAGGAAAAGAGATGGAGGAAAAGGGTAGAGGAAATGGAGAAGGCATGGAAAATGGAGAGAGATGGCCATAGGGAGATGGAAAAGGAATGGGAAACTGAGAGAGTTAGCATGATGGCGGAGAGGAAAGAGTTAAGGGATCAAGTCAAAGAACTAAATGACCAAGTGGGAAAAAGGATTGAACGGGGGAGTGCAAGGGCAGAGAAGACCCGACCAGGGGAAGCTCAAGGGGGTGGAGGGGATGAAGGAGGCAGACAAGTGGAGAAGGGATATGGGTGTGAAAGGGATGAGAAGAAACAGAGGGGAAGCGAAAGAAATGAGGGAAGGGCAGAGAGTTACAGGGGAGAAAAAGAGGAAAGGGAAGAATGGGGTGGGCAGAGTGAAGGGAGAGAAAGATGGGATAAGAAGGGGAGAATGCATAACCAGTACCAGGACGATAGGAACAAAGGAGAAAGGGGAGCAGAACAAAGGGGATGGAGAAGAGATGATAGAGAGGACCGGGTACTACTGATAGGGGACAGCACGATAAGATGGATGGAGGAGGAACTGATGGGCAAGGAAAAGAGAGGGAGAAGTGTGATAAGCCTCCCAGGGGCGAATATAGAAAGAATAATGCGAGGTTTGAGGAATACAGAAATGGACAAGAGGGAAGGTGGAACTATAGTGATACAGGGGGGAGGAAATGGGCTAGAGGGGAAAGGAGCAGAAGGAACGGTAGGAGCAGTAATGGAAGGAATAAAAAACTTCAAAGAAACCAACCCAATGGTAATGATATGGGTGGTGGGAATTATAGAAAGGCCAAGGGAAGGGAAAACGGGGCAATACGAGAAAGAGAGAAAGATGTCAAATGAGAGAATACAGAGGGATATCGGAGAAATGAACAAAAGGCTATGGGCAAGGGATGAAGCAGGAGTAGGATACATCGACCCAGACTACAAGCTGAGCCCAGGAGATTTTGCGAGGGATGGAATACACCTGTCTGAAAAGGGGAAATGGACTGTAGGGGGAAAGATTAGGAGAGCAATAGAGGAAAGTGAGGAGCAGAGGAAAGAGTGGCTAAAGAACACAGAAAGGTGAAGGAAGGGGAGAAGAGAGGAAGTGGGAGGAGAAAGGGAGGATGAGAAAAAAGAAAAGAGAAAGAAAGAAAAGCGAGAGGGAAATGAGAAGAAGATTGAAAAGGAAGTAGAGGGAAACTTAGACATGGGAGAAAGAACGGTGGGAGAGAAAGAAGGAGGAGGAGGGGAAGAAAGAGAAATAAGAGAAAGGAAGAGAAAGCAGAAGAACAAGGGAAAAAAAGGGAAGAAGAACAAAGGGAAAGAGCGGGGGGAGGGGGATAATGTATACCGAGGAATAAAAATAGGATGTGTAAACATAAATGGGATAAATAGAGGGAAAATACAAGACATTGAAGAGGTATGGAGTGAGTGGGAAATGGAAATGATAGGAATAACAGAAACACACCTTAGGGGAGAGACAAAATGGGAAGGGGATAAATATACGCTCATTGGGAGAGGGAGGGAGAAATCAGAAAAGAAAGGGGGAGGGGTAGGGTTAATGATTAGGAACAACTCAAAATGGAAAATAGAGAAACTTAAGGGTGGAGAATCAAAGGAAATGGAGGATATAATGGGAGTGACACTAGCGAGGATGAATAATGGAAGGGAAGAAAAAATAACAGCAATAATAGGGTACTTCACGGTGGAAGGGGGGAGAAGGGAACGGGAAGAAAACAGAATCAAGTACCAAGGAATACAGGAAATGATAAGGGGTAGGGAGGAAGAGGAGATAATTATAATGGGAGACATGAATGCACATATAGGGATATTAGGGGAGAGGATAAATGGAAATGGAGAAGCCTTGATCCAATTTGCGGAAGAAAATGACATGGAAATACTGAACCAAACAATGGGAGAGGGGAAGGCGACATGGATAAGACACGGAGAAGGACAAAGATCGGCGATAGACTTCATACTAGCGAATGGAAGAGCAAGGGAAGAGATCCAAAACATGTGGATAGATGAAGAAAATGAAGTAGGGATACAAAGCGACCACAGACTCATGGTGATAAACTACACAAAGGAATGGAAAAGCAAAGGAAGCACGAGATGGAGGATTAATAAATGGAATCTAAAAAGTGAAAGATGGGTAGAGTACAGAGGTTACATGGAAGAAATAAG